>VZTV01019472.1:0-15441 GCA_013400875.1 Anhinga rufa
GGGGTGTCCGCGCGGCGGGTTCGGCCTCCGGGCGGGACTCAGGCGGGGGCTCGGATCAGCAGCGCTGCCTTAGGGTTAGGACTGAGACCAGGGCATCCTGGCTCCGGCACCTCTGCCGCCTGGGGCTCCCCGCGCTCCCTCCTCAAGGGCCCCGCTCCCCACCGCTGTGGCGTGCTGGGGGGCTGCGGTGGCTGCGCCCCCCGTCCCCGCCAGGCCACGGCTCCCCGACACGTCCTGGCTTGCCCGGCGTGGGGCACCCACGGCTGCATGGCAGCGTGCCTTGGCAGCAGCCCCAGAAGGCACCCATGGGTGCTGTGGGGTTGTGTCAGCAGCGTCTGCACGAGGATGCCGGGACGGGTGCTGGGCGCCCCGCCACTGCCGTGGCGTTCACCGACCCATCCCAGGACGCGCTTTCCTCCGCCGCTTTGGTGAGTTGGTGCCGCCGACTCCCCGGGACCTTCCTGAGCACGGGGCGCTGGGGGCTGCCCAGCTGGGGCGAGGTGAGACGACAGGACAGCGCTGAATTCACTTTAGTTTATTTCTTTTCACCTTTTTTTTTCTTGTTCCAAACTGCAAATCCTGGTGCCAATGGCATCTCATCTCGAATAACACCCAATTGCTAAAGCCAATGCGGGGGCGCCGGGAGCGCCGGGCCGGAGGCAGGAGGCTGCCGGGCAGCCAGTTTGGGCGATTCGGGGCTGCCGCATCCCTGCTCGACGCCAAGGGGACGGGCCGGAGAGAAATAAATATTACTGCACTAGCAGGGGGTGCCTCCGGGAGCGGGGCTGGGGGCTGCCCCGAGAGCCAGGCTGTGCCTTGGGGGGGGACATACAAAAAAGGGGCCAAAAAAAAAAACAACCAAACCCAAGAATACAAACTGATGAACCCAAATGAAGTTTGCTGGAAGCCGGGGCTGTTTCGGGACGGAGGAGGGAGCTGGATTCCTGACTTCAATTTGCACAGCAAGCCCCGGCAGCGCAGCCCTGCACCGTTTGGCACTGGATCCCCGTGGTGCCACCGGCTCTGGGCTTGCGGTCGCTCCCCCCGTGGAGCTGAATCAGGGGCGGGTGGGGGGTTACAGAGCCGGGCAGGCAACCTGGTGCCGGATGCCCTCGTTGCACATGAGGGCGGCCGCCCGCTCATCGCCGTCGCTGTGCTGGCACTGCATGTAGCTGATGCCGTGGGGTGAGTAGCTGTGGTGGGCGCAGACATTGCAGGTGCGGGTCATGGTGCCGCCTGTGCTGCTCCTGCGGGCAGAGGGGAGCCCCAGGCAGCCCTTGTCAGTGCTCGGTGGTGCCCGGTGGCACCTATCAGCACCCATTGGTGCCTGGTGGCACCCATCGGTGCCCACCAATGCTCAGCAGTGCCTGGCAGTGCCCAGTGGCACCCATTGGCACCCCCCTGATTTCCATTACTGCCAGACAGTGGCTGGTGGCAGTCGTCAGCACCTGTCGGTGCCCTCTGGCACCTATCAGTACCTGATGGCACCCACCAGTGCTCATCGGGGTCACTGGTACCTCACAGTTCCCAGTGGTGCCTATCAGCACCCATCGGTGCCCATCATGCCCATCATTGTCTGGTAGTACCCACCAGTGACCCGCGGTAGCCCTTGGTGCCTGGTGGCACCCAGCAGTGCCCGTGGGTGCCCATCAGTCCCCAGTAGTGCCCAGTGATGCCTGTCAGTGCCCAGTGGCACCTGCTGGTGCCTGCTGGCCCTGTGCCTATCCCGTGCCCCTCACCTGCAGTCGCTGCAGGCCCGCTGGCACTCCTTCCGACGGTAGCGGCAGATCAGCGCCCAGATGAGGAGCCCGAGGAGACTGAGGAGCAGGAGGGAGCCAAGGATGGAGCCCACGATGATGCCCGCCTGCCTTCCTCCTACCACGGGAGCACACCCTGTCACCGCCGGCCTCCCCACCGGCTGCCCACTGGTCACCATGCCCTTGGTGGCACCCTGGCACACAGAGCCAGCCCCCAACAGCACCCTGCCTGTGCTGTCCCCCCCCCAGTGGCACTTACTTGGTCCAAAGCTGAGGTTGATCTGGCACACAGAGTAGCCCACACGGTTGGTGACACGGCACTGGTAGACGCCGGTGTGCACCTCCGACAGGCTATGGATTATCAGGTCGCCAGGAGCACGTCCTGCAGCAGGGAGAGACGGCTCCGTCAGCCCCACTGCTGCACCTCTGCTGGCAGCCACACGGGTGCCCAGGGACATGGGCGCACATGGACAAGGGTACATACAGACATAGACACCCAAGAACACAGGTGCACACGGACACCCACGTGCCTGGGTGCACACAGCCATGGGCACCCACCAGCACATGCACCCACAGACAGGGACACCCTGCCCATGAACACCCCCCGCACCTGGGTTTCCCCTCCTCCCCCTGGGTGGGCGCAGCCCTGCCAGCACCCACCTTGGATGCTGCCGTGGGGCAGGTGTCCCCCACCGTAGCCGTCAGCCAGCTTGGCCCACTGGTAGGCAAGCGGGGAGGTGCCCCCCCGGCTGTAGCACCGCAGCAGGATGCTGCTCCCCTCTATCAGCTCCCCCTCGGTCCAGCACTGCGGGGTGGCCGGCTTCTCTGCGGGGACAGGGACACCGTCACTGCCAGGGCCACCGGGGGCCACCTGGAGTGCCTGGGGAGGGGACATGGCTGGGCGGGGGGGNTGACGATGACCTCATGCACGGCCACGGTGTTTTTCTTCACCCGGCACTGGTAGGTGCCGGTGTCGGAAACCTGCAGGTCGGCCAGGCGGATGGAGGCATCATACTGGCTGGGGTCGCTTTGCACAAAGGTCACCCGGTCCTGCAGCCCTGAGCCGCTGCCGTAGTTGACGTGGTGGTCGTGGTAGGATAGGAACTGCGGGGAGCAAGCGGGGGGACTGGGCAGGGCTGGTCCGGCTGGGGTGGAAAATGCACTGCCCAGTGCCTGCCTGGGTCTGCTTGCTCCTGCCTGCCCTGCCCGGTCCTTCCCAGCCCAGCACTCCCAGACCCTGCCTGGCTCCGCCTGCCCTACCTGGACCTTACCCTGCCAGACCTTGCCTGTCCTGCCTGCTCTGTTGGGCTTTGTCTGGTCCTTCCAAGCCCTGCCTGTTCTGCCTGGTCCTTCCCTGCTCCACTTGGTCCTTCCCTGCCCTGCCAGACCTTGCCTGTCCTGCCTGTATGGTGGGATGGCAGCTGCCAAGACAAGTGACACTCACCACATTCTCAGGGCCAGTCCGCTCGGGCGCGATCTGGATCCACTCGATGCCCACGCCCTGGGGACCGTTGTCTTCGGGTTCGAGGACGTAGGGGCAGCCTAGTTTCACCGAGTCACCCTTGGCCAGGTACAGCACTTCCCGGCCCTTGCCGTTGATCCTGACGGCCAGGAGAAATGCTGGGGAGAGAAGAGCACCTGTCACGCTGGCCGGGGGGAGCATAGGGGCACCCCAATGCACCCTGACCCCACGTCCCACCGCTCCCAACCTGCGGGGAGCAGGGACAGGGCACGGACCCATCTGCCAGGATCAGGCTGGGTGTCCCGGTGGGGTTGAGCACCCATCAGGGCTGGTACCATCAAGGGTCCCATGAAGCTGCATCAGGGACAAAGGGACATGGCAGGCTCAATGCCACCTGCCCAGCTCTGGCCAACACAGGTGGGTGTCGGGGCAGGATCAACCCCAGCTGCAGGTGCTCTGCTGACCATGAGGTGCATCCAGCACCCTGGGGGTCCCTGCGGCTGGGCAGGGACCCCCTCCATCCTTGGTGGCATCGCTGTAGCAGGTCCAAGTGCAGAGATCCATCAGCGCCTACCTGGCATGAGACCCAGGAGCAGGAGCAGGCTGGCGCCGTGCCCTGCCATGACGCTGCAGCCGTGCCGGGCGGTGAGGAGGAGTGGGAGCAGAGGAGGCTCCGAGGCGACAAAGCAGCCGTCCGTGCGGGGCTGCTTTTACATGCTGGGCTGGGGTGCTCCTCCCTGTGGGGCGGATGCCTTTGGGATGACTGAGTGGCTCCAAGCTGTGCGTGAGCGATGCCGCCCTGCTCCACTCCCTACCTGGCAATTAAGCATCGCCATGCTATGGGCTCCCATCCAGCCAGACCCGGGCTGGGGGCCACTGCAGGCAGCACGGGCAGGAGGCACCATCATGTCCTGGGGCACCCAAAGCAGTGAGCAGGGATTGGGAGGTGGCTGTGGACCCCATGGTGCCCGGTGGCTGGTACCCTGGTGTGGGCACCGGCGGGATGAGTGTGCTGGTGGGAAAAGGCTGCCTTGGACCCTAAGGGAGCAGCCCAAGTGTGGCCGAGCACGACAACTGCATGCAAGTGCCATCTTGGCCCCATGCAAGTCCCAAAAGCATTTTAGTCTTGGGGCAGGATTCAGGGCAATTGGAAGAGCTTAAAGGTGTGGTTTGACCATGGGCTTAAGCACCTGTAGATCCCTCCTCTGGTCCTGCCCCCCTCAGCAAGCAGGCACGGGGATGCCGCAGCCACGTGGGGACTGTGGCACCCACCGAGCCCGTGCTGGTGCCGGTGGCACTGCTGAAATACAGTGCAGAGGCCTGGCTGGTGCTCCAGGCCATGGTTCACTGCATGGGGACGTGGTGGCATGGCAGCAGCAGGGGCAGCACACCCTGGGCCATGCTCAGCACAGCAGAGGTGACATAGAGTGTGGTTGGAGGAGGCTGGGACAGTTGGAGGGGAGGAAGAGAGGGGCCAAAACCTTCAGGGATCTGAGGGCAGAAGCTGGGGACAGGGATGCTCAGCAGTGGGTGGAGGAGCTGGGGACAGAGATACTCTGCAGCAGATGGAAGATTTGAGGGCACGGATGCTCGGCAGCGGGCAGAGGAGTTGGGACAGGGATGCTCGGCAGCGGGTGTTGGGAGCCATGCTGGGGATGCTCAGCCCCATGGCAAGCCCCAGCCATGGGCACTCTCTGTGCCCGTGTCCCTTGGAGGGGCTGAGCCCCCACACTGGGCTGCTCTGGTGTTGTGGGCCAGGGTTTTGCCCCACGTCTAGCTCACCCGTGCCATGCCCCACGGCACAGCTCGGCCATGCTGGTGCTTTCCAGGCCAAGACTGCCCCAGCCAGCTTGGCAGCACCACCCAGCCGGTCCCAAACACTCCCCGGGGCCAAGAGCTGCTCCATTTACTGGCCCCAAGCTGAGCTCACCGCTGCCAGTTAACCCTTACCGGCCCCATGCTGGGAATTGGGGCCGAGCCCAGCACGTGCTTCGTGGCGTCTGTGATTTTGGGGCCCCTGTGTACAGCCTGGCCCCAGGGCAGCACCGACTGGCGAGGGGTGCTGCCTGCCGGGGCAGTTCCTGTGTAGCGGAGGCCGTTCCTGCTATGACAGGAGCCGTTCCCACCATGACGGGGCCGTGGCTCACCACGGCTCCGAGCTCCTTGCCGGGGTGCTGCGCTGGCTCCCCAGCTGGTGACTCCTGCATTGCTCGGCACAGGGAGCCCTGCTCATGCGGGAAGGGTGGGGAAGCCACACCACCCCAGCCACCTGCCAGTGGTCACAGCCCCTTCTGCGCAGCCGGCACAGTGGCTTTGAAACCCTCCGGGCTGAGCCTGGCCTAGAACAAGGCTGTGACTGCCTGGCTTGGGCAATGACCAAGAGTGACACGGCCAGCATGTGGCCACTGGGGACCGGGGATGGAGGTTTGGGCAGCAGAGCCTGGTGCAGAGCACCGCAGATGCTTTCTGGGCTGGCCATGGGTGCTGAGGCCCCAGAGGGTCCAGAGAGCTCGGTGGCTGTGAGGGGCTTGCTTAAGGTTGGGTGGCAGACGCCCTGCAGCACTAGCAGTGCCTTTCAGCCCCTGCCCCAAAAGGGACAGGACAGCCCCACTGTGCCTGGCTCCACCACGGCATGGGGACACAGAGCAGCTGGAGAGGAGACAAGGGAGAGATAACAAGAAGCTATAGCATTTCGTCCTCCCTATTTACCGAGCCTGGAGGAGGCTCAGGGCTCACAGCAGAGTCCTCCGAGCCGTCCCCCTGCCCTGGGCAGTCTTGCCTTTGCCAGCTCTCCTTATTTTTCAGCTGCTCTGACAATTAATCAGAGCCACTCCTATGGGATCCCAGCCCTCTGAAGCTGCCAGTCCCTACCCAAATGGATTTTAAATGTTTGCATCATGCTCCGGTCTCTGTTTTACCCCTGAAGAAGGGCCTGGAGGTGACACCTCGGTGAAAAGGCGACACTGCTAGGGCTGATGCAGCTGTGGGCAGCCAGGGCCAGGGCTGTGTGTGTGGAGAAGAGCCCGCCTGACTCATGGAGACCCTACCTGAGCCACCCCACGTGGGCTGGGAACACCCACCCTGCTCTGAGCTGCTTCGGTGGTGACACTGAGCTGTGCCAAGGGCCTGGAGACACTCCTGGCCGCTCTGAGGACACGGGCCACCTCTGACATCTCTCTCCCAGCAGATGTGGGGAAGAGATGGGCAAGGGGTGATCTCTGTCCTGGGAGTGGGGCAGGTCAGACAATGAGCGTCTGGGCTACTCCAGCCCCAAGGACAGCTCCTGGGCTGCAAACCTGAAGCCGGAGAAGGATGAAAGACACCGTCTGCTCCATAAACATCTCTGTTCATAGAAAACTCAGCCTAAGAAAATGGAACCCCCTAAGTTGCTGGGGAACTGGAGCTCCACTCCTCACGGGGCTGAACCTGGCCAGGGGCTGCACTTGCTTGGCTTCGGGCCCTCCGCTCCACCTGGGCGCAGTATTTCTCAGGGATGCCAGAGGCTCTGCAGAGGAAAGAAATCATCAGGCACCCTGTGCTATATCGGACAGGAGCTTGAGGACCATGTTGCCAGAGCAGATCCTGTTTGATGAGGATGCAAAGGAACCTGTGAGGTAGCCCAGGGGTCAGGAGACGGTGGGAAGCCAGGAAGGACTTAGGGACGTGCAGGGAACCAGGGAGGTAAGCGGCTGCTGGCAGCACAGCACCTGAGCTCCTGCATCTTCTGCTGCTTGAGCTGGGCGATGCGCTGGCTGCGCTGGCGGGCCTCCTCCTCCAGCCGCTGACACTCCTCAAAAGCGGCCACCCGCTCCTGTGCCAGCTGCTGCTGACGCTCCCGCATCTGGCGCCGGACATCGTTAGCATGGGCGAGCTGCAGACTTGCCCTCCGCACTTCCTCCTCCTTCTCCTTCTCCATCTGCTCCCGCTGGGCCCTGCAGGAGAGCTCTAGGCAGATGAAAGGCCCCGCTCCAGCCCCCATATGTGCTGTAACCTGCTGACAGGGACTCAGCCAGCACCAGAGCCACTGACTGTGCTGACTTGTTGCTGGGAGCTTGCACGGCATCCCCCCTGCCACCGTGTCACCCATCCCTCAGCCCCATTTTGCAAGGCAGGGCCTGACCATCTTGCCAGTGAGCTCCTAGCACTATCCCTCTCACCTGAGGATCCTCTCGAACTCCTGGCGGTCCTGCTGCACCTGCACGGCCATGCTGTGCTCCCGCTGGGCAATCTGCTCCAGGCGGCTCCGCTTCAGCATCTGCTCCATCTCGACCTTCCTCTGCACCGCCTCCTTCTCCTTGCGCCGCCACTCTCGCTCGGCAGCCTCTTGGCTGCGCTTGGCCCTCAGTGCGTCCTGCCAAAGGGGGACAGTGGTGATGCTGGGAGGGTTGTGGAGGGCTTCCCTCAGGGGGCAGTATGGAAGCACTTGACCGTGGTTTTGCCTCTCTACCAGTGCCACAGCTAGCACGGCTCCAGGACATCACTTGGCTCCAGGTGCCAGTCCAGACCTGTGACGCCCCAGTAGACCCACCACATCCAGGGGAGTTTCCACTTCGCTGGGGTGGTGACAAGGAAGGTGGCGGCGAGTCAGCCAGCATGGGAGCACATCAGGTGTCAGCAAGCTGCTCACCTGCTCTGCCTGGTGGTCCTGGGCCCTCTCTTGCATGGCCCTCATGCGTGCCGTCTCCTTCTCCTTCTCACGACGGATTCGCTCTTGCTCAGCTTCAAACTCGGCCTCACGCTCCTGCATGGGACAGAGCCTCGTGGCAGCTCCCTGCAGCACCTCTGCTGCCTGATGAACCTATGCCAGTGCTGCACACGCTCAGTCCTATTACCATCTTCTGCCTCTGGTACTTGAGTACCCGTTCATCTGCCATCCTCTCCTGCTCCCGCTGCTCCTCCTTGCGCTGCTGGTTCTCATCATTGATGCGTTTAATCTCAGCCTGGATTTTCTTCTGTTGCTCCTGTCTCCGCTCCAAGTCCTGAAAATGGTGCGGAGGGTCCGAGGGTGATGGGAAAAGCACCACAGCACAGATCGCTCCCTCTGCTCCTCCTCGTGAGCCTTCCTGAGGGCCCACCAGCACACTCAGGGTAAGGAGGGGCTCAGCAGCTCGGGTCACTTTCTGAGGATGCCTCAAATTCCCCAGGAGACCAAAGCTTTAATTCTGCTGGCTGTTGTCTCCACATGCCAAGTCTGACTTACCCAGCACTGGGTCACCCTTCCAACAAGTGAAAATCTAATTCCAGCCCTCCCTGCTCCTCGGTAGATCACTGGTCGCACCTTCAGGTCCTCCATCTTCAGCTGCTCCAAGTACTCCAGCAGCTCCTGTGCCTCCTGGTCCCGTTGCTCGGCTCTCATAGCCTGCTCCTCCGCGTTCCGCTCTATCTGCTTCACAAGCTCCTGCCTCCCTCTGGAAAGAAGAGAGCAGAAAGTTTCCCTCCGGCTCCATCCCACTCCCAGAAGCAGAAATGCCAGCACGGACACCGGGTGGTGTGTCTGCTGCCTTGTGCTGCCCGGTCCAGTCACTGTGACTGGGAGGCATGCTGTGGTGTTAAGCTGGCAGCCATAGGTTATCCCAGCTCCTGCACAAGTCCTGGGAAGAGGATGGATGCCACCGCAGGGAAGAGGGACCCTTTGGCAAACCTGATCAGCTCCTCCTTCCTCCTGCGATCCAGTTCCTCCTGCATCTCATCGGCCTTTTTCCTCTCCACCTCCATCATCTTGGCCAGGCGCTTCTCTTCTTCCTCCAGCTCTTTTGCGATGAGCTGCTTCTCGAGGATCTGCGTGTCACGGATCATATGGCACTTGGCACCGAGGATCAGCTGTGGGGACAAAAGGTCTCCCTGGTCTCCAAGCCAGACTTGGCAACAGCAGCAGGGACAGATGAGGAGGGTGAAAAGCGAAGGAGAGGAAGGCCCTGGGTAGCAACAAGTAGAGCAGGGTTTAGGTCAAGTGGCTAGGTGAAGCTCACAGGGGCCGTCAGCAGCCTGACTGAGCAGGCAGCCAGACAGGTCTTAACATCTGCAGAAAGTCCTGCAGTGCCGAGTGTCACGAGGGAGCCCCTGGTTCTACCTCACTGAACTCCTTGATCTCGTCTTCCTGCTCCATGCGCATCCTGCTCGCCCGCTGCAGCAGGTACTGGGCCCGCTCCCGTGCCTCCTCCTCCAGCTCGCTCAGCTTCCCTGTCTGCTGCTGCAGGACAGCCCTTTGCTTCACCATGCTCTTGCGCTCGCTCACTGCCTCCTGGGGGGACAGGCAGGGCTGCCAAAAGCCAGACACCCTCCTGGGGCAGCCCCATGAGGCTGAGCCTGCCCAAGGGTGCTGTGGGGCAGCCTGGCTTATGAGGGGCACGCTCCAGTGCATCATGTCCCTGCCATGGAGCCAAGGGCCACGGCAGGCTCCTCCAGCCATGGCACAGGGGCTGGGTAGCCCCTTCCCACACCTCTATTAAGACACCCCACTCCTTTAGCAGCAGGGTGGCAGAAATGCACCACAGAGGCTTCACCACAGCCTCCAGGGTCACCGCGGGCTGGGGGAGCAACCAGTGTGGGATTGCTGGATGCAACCAGTGTGTGATTCCTTCCCTACCCATGGACCGGGCAAATGCAGGGATCCTGCAAAGCCCCTCCTGGGCCGGGGATCAGAGGAGACCCGAGGCACACAGCCGTGCTGCCTCCCCTGCACGCTGCCCTGGCAGCAATGGGCACACCAAAACATGGGTGCAAGAGGGTGGTAGCCCCTGAGCAGAGCTCTGGGGACAGCTCCAGCTGACGTGTCTCTGATCCACAAGGTCGGCTCTACCTGGGTGCATCCACCTCCACCCACAGCCTGAGACCTGTCAGCAAGCAGGGAAAGAAGAGGCAGGAGAGAAATGCCTACGAGAATGGCTTCCTTCTCTGCTTTGAGGGCTGCCAGCTTGGCCTCACGCTCCTCCTTGGTCAGGACTCGAGCTGCTTCTTTAATGCGCTGGAAATCCTCCTGGCCAATGATGAGGGACGCTGCTGGGTTCTCCGCAGGGATGCTGGGCACAGAGAGAGAGAGCGGTCAGTGGCACTGAGTCTCCAACATCTCCCTCTGTTCCCTGCCCTGCTGACCTCCCTGCCTGGCCCTGGGACTGGCCTAGGCTGCCCACAGCAGGGGTGGCAGGAGCGGCTCGGTGACCAGGAGTCACCGGAGAGCAATGCAGGAAGCGCCTGAGCCGTGGAGACCCGACTCTTCCAGACGGGGTGGGAGGCGGTGGGGCAGGAAGAAACAGAAAGTGCAGTGAAAGCAGCACCAAGCTGTGATGCACTGGGGCCAGGATGCTCAGTGGGGTGGCCAGGGGCCTCCCAGGAAAACCCCAAAACACTCAGCATGGGCCTAGTTAGCCCCAATAAAAAAAATGCTGAAAGTATTTCAGTCCAACTTGACTTTCCCAACCCTCATTAGGGAAAATTTTGACCACTGCTCTGACCCCTTTTCCAGTGGGACACACTGCTCATCCCTGCCCCTAGACTGACTGTCACTGCTCCTGTGTGCCAGATCGAAACCTGTTCTGTGCAGACAGATTTTGGGGAGCAGAAGCTGCCTTTTCACTATGTTTAATGACACTCAGCCTGCTCCAGTTCCAGATCTGCAGAGCACAGTTCAGCTTTGGCTCCACTGCCCCAGGAATCCACCCGGCCCAAGACAAGGAAACGCGGTGCTGCCCAAACATGGAGCACCCTCTCCCCTCCCAGCGCTGGCAGGTGTCCCTCCAGCCGTCACCCCGGCTCTGCAGGACACTGCAGAGCCACGAACTCTGCCTGTGACTCATGCTGTGGTTTAGAGGAAATCACTGAAGCTCTTGGTGCCCCCATTTCCCCACTTGTAAAAATGTGGATAATAATATGGGGCTGTTTTCCAGGGGAGTTGTAAGGAGTTAATTACTCTTTGTATTACTCAGATACCATGGTGACGCGTGTAGTGTAGGAGCGTATATTAACCAAATGCAGCGAGCACTTTGAAGATGTTCAGGACTAAGAATTTACTCATTATTATTGTGTGTCACCTTTCATCCACCCTTGTGAATATGAACAGATACCTGCATAATGATCGTTCGAGAGCTGCATCACAGCATCGGATTCCAGGACGCTTTAAAGAATGGCTAATGGTCACAACGGCACTAATAAATGTAATGATACAGTGGCCACTGCTTTAGTTGTCTCACTGTTTAGGTGACCAGCCTGGGATGTCTAGGGCCTGATTTTCAGGAATTAAACCAGCACAAACAGTTTCCATTAGCTTCAGCTGGAGCTGTGGCCGTGCGACACATCTGGAAATTGGCCCCCAGCTTCGTCAGCAGGCCTCAATAAGAACGTGGACATATAAAACCAGGTACCAGCTTTGAAAGCCTGAACCAATGCCTCTGTGCACTCTCTCCACAAACCCCAAACCCAAACCATCTGTGGAGCAGGAGTCATGTTTTATGGGCTGTAAGAGCATTACGCGGAGGTTCAAAACAGGAAGTGAAGATGAACTTCGCACTGAGCGACAACTACAAGGAAAATTTAGGGAGGTCAAAATGAGGCTAAATTGGAGCTGGCTGGGATAATGACCCTATTCTCGTCTATGTGCTGCAGGCTTTTAACGAGGTGTAGTAATTAGGGCCAGGGTTCTTACAGTTCAGCCTTGCTTATAAAACATCCCTGTAGAGAAACACACAGCTCCTGGTGCACAGGGGCTGCAGGTGACGCTCCACTGCCTTTCTCACATGGGGCTTTTCAGTATCAGGGCATGGGAGGCAGTGTTTGATATGTGGTGGTGGGGCCACTGCCACCCTGGGGAGGCTGTTCAGCTCAGAAGGAGCTTTTCTGGCTGCTGAGAGGGTTTTATGTTGCTTTTTACTGGTTCTTATGATGATTCAGTGCCTCTGTAAAACGCCCAGTGCTCAGCGCTTGCCGGCTCCATTGCTGCCCAAGCCAGGCCTATTGGAGTGCTGCTGCCCATCCCTCCTCCTCTGAGACGTCCCAGCAAACAGCAGGAAAAACTCCGTGTACCGAGATGGTGCTGTGACAGACACGCAGGGCCCCGAAAGCTCCTCGGAGCTGCCACTTGGGCACAGACTTACACGAGGTCACGGACCAAGTCCTTGGTGATGAGACGGACGGTCGCGGGCTTGGGCCCACCAGCGGGCAACGCTTTCGGGGCAGTCTGCACATCCCGAAGGATCACGATGGGGCTGCCAGGGCGTGACTGCTGCAGGCTCTGCAAGAAAGGACGGTGTTTCCTACAGCTTTCCTGCCACTGCCCCGTGCTCATCTCTCTGCCTCTGGCTCCTGGGCACAGGGGTGCTCTGGGCACGAGAGGCCCCAGGTTCCCGTGAGCTCAGGACACTTTCTGACAAACAGCCTCTCACACCAGCAAGACCAGTGAAGGCTGGGCACAGGAAGGTTTTTTTGCTTCAGCAGCCCCAGCTCTGAAGGCCTGATGAGGACATGGGGAGAACCAAAAATACCCCTACAGCACTGGTTTTACTATAAAAATCTTGGCATCAGTCTCTTGCTCTGCCCTGAAGTAAACGATGAGCTGACAGTTGCTTGCTCAGGACAAGACCTCACAAATGCTCAAGCATCATCTCAGCTACCTTGAGCGGATGGCAGCTCACCGGACACCACTGGCACCTCTGTCCTGCTGAGCCCCACGGACTCAGGAAAGACCAACCTGGACTGACCCAAACTCGCTGGGGACTGGTGGAGGGGTCCTGGGGAGGGGGAAGTGGGGACTGCTTGAGGTCCGGCCTTGCAGGGCAATCAACTGGCAGATGGCACCGGGCAGAAACCAGTCCTCCCAGTATGGCCTGGCCTGGTGCTGGTCCCTTTGCTTGAGCCGAGACTGCCACCTAGTGAAGTGTCCCCCGGCTGCGGGGTGACTCAGGGACCCGCTCTGCACCTCCCGGGGAAGGATGGGTGCTGGGTGCCTCCAGAGGGGTGGGAACAGCAGAGGGTTGTCCCGAACGTGCGTGGGGCCGTCCCACAGAACGTCTGATCAGGCCTCAGGGTCTCCGATACACAGGAACAGGCATCCCGTCCGCCCCGGGGTGAAACCCTGCTGGGGCTGATGACAATCCCATGGGAAGGAGCATTTCGGAGCAGGCCCTGGTCTGCAGAGCAAACCTCCCGCAGCTGAGTGGGACGGTCCCCAGCCAGGAGACCTGAGCCTGGCAGGGCAGGTTCGGCTTCCCAAGCCCAGGATCACTTCCCCAAGCCCAACCACAGCATAGGCGTCCAAGTGAAATACTCACCCAGGTCAGGGAACCGCAAGCTAAGGCACACACAGATGTGTGGATACCCTTGTAGTTCTATTTACTCATTCAGCTTTAAAATCCTAAGTGACTTCTGGAACAAATCCTACAGCCGGCCGGGCACTGAGCAGTTCCCTGGGAACTTGCTGCCGACAATATTTCCATTTTACAGGTCTCATGACCCCGAACCATGGGCTCTCCTGCAGCCCAGCACAGCAGATACCGGAGCAGCTTCCCAGCCACCACAGACCCCAAGCACGAGCTGTTGAATTAAAGGTTTGGCGCTGAAACACCCATGCAAACAAAGATAATAGTGTTATTCCCCGCAGCCAGCTCGGATGTTGTCCCCAAAAGCCAGGAGAACTCCTTGGACTAGACCTGGATTAATCCCAGGGACCTCAACTGACACCCATATGAGTATTATGACATTTTTATCTAACTGCCTCAAAGGCCTCTGAGATAACAGATCAGAAACCTGCCTGGGGCTCCTTGGCTCGCAGGGCATCCGAGGCACACAGACCTGGCAGCCCTGGAGCAGGTTGATTGCCAGGAGTGCTCCCAACCTCCTGCCCCACGAGGCAAACCGTCCACACAGCCTCCAGTTGGGGGCGGAGGTAATCTTCATTACACGCTTCCTTCCTCTCTGAAAAGCCAAAGGGTTTTGGCAAGTCCCTTCAGGCAGATTTGTTTCAAGAGATAAGACCCAGGAGAGGAAATTACAGCCACAAACACATACCCCTGCAGAGGGACAAGTGCCTCAGACACAGTGCGGTCCCCTCGTGGCAGCCAGCTGCCCACCACGGCCCCGGTGGAGATACCCCCAATGTTTTGTCAGCCCAAGAGATGGTGAGTGTGAGATGGGCCAAACTCCAGCGGCGTCCAGCCTGGCCCTCGTGCCTCAATCTGTGTCAAAGACAACACGAACGGTTGGGAAAGCAAATGGGTGCAGCCATAAACCCCACCTGCCACGGGGCGAGCTCTTGGGAGAGTCAATAAAGGAGGTGGGAGAAGCAGCAGTGAGGGAAGGATGTCCAAAACATCACCTTTGTCTGGAAAATGGCATCATCCACCTCAGTGACAGCGGCTGCAGCTCTCCCCTCGGCTCTCCTGTGGGAGCCGGGGACAGCTGAGGGACGAGTGCGGAGGAAGCAAGCCTTTTCCTTACAAGACCAGAGAGGAAAGGGCTGTTGCTCTGTTTATCTCTTCTCTCAATGGCCAGGGCATCCAGCCAGGAGGTCAGAGACCTGCTGCAATTCTGCCTCGTCTCCAAGGGGACTGATTTCGTAGCTCCCTAATGAAAGTCTAAATATGTTGGCAACGAGCTGCTCTGGAAGCTTCCAGCCCCTGCTCCAAGGACACTCTCTCTATCCCACATGAAATAACCGCTGTCTCATGTACAGACCTCCTAACGCCAGCTCCTCTCCTTTACTGGGGTGTCTTACCTCCCGAGCCTGCCTTGTCTCACAAATTAACTAACTACCCTGTGAAAAGTGGAAGCTTAGAGGGAGGCGCGGGTGCGCCAAGGCGGCAGAGGCACACGCAGCCCCCGGTCTGGTGGGCCTTGGCGCGCTCCCCGGGGCAGGGGTGGCTTTCGCACCCTCCCAGAAGGAAGCGGGCGTCAGGCTCGGAGTCCTCTGTCGCCCAGTCCTCCGAAGGGATTCAGAGGGCCGAGGCGGCAGGGCCTGGGGAGGGCTGGCGAGGAGCGCGGCAGCATCCCTCAGCTGCGAGGCCTGCGGAACGGTGCCCCGGAGGCGGTTCGGTGGAGAAGAGCCCCCAGCGAGCGAGCTGCCGCAGGCAGGGCGGGGAGAGGCCCGGCAGAAGAGGCGCGAGGGGCCGAGGAGCACCGGGCAGGACCCCCGGCACCGCGGTGCCCCGGGCGGGATGGGGCTGGCCCCGGCCCGGCGAGCGCCCGGCCACCCCGCGCTCCCTCCGCCGCCCTGCCCGGTGCAGGGCGCCGGTGCCC
>VZTV01019473.1:1172-13180 GCA_013400875.1 Anhinga rufa
ATAATATGTAATCACTCAAGAAGGGTCAGGGGGTTATGGGCTACCAAAGAACCCTTCGCTGAACTGAGAAAGATGTCTGTACAGTTGGTCCAGAGAAGTTCTGCTGCTGGACAAAGAGTAGCAGGACATAGGAAAGCCTTCAAAACAGGTTTACTGAGAGGTCAGAAGTAAAAACTGAACAACTGAACAACCAATTCATGATGGGAGCACGCCCCAGTATTGCAGCTTTCCTTGGAGTCTGGTTTAGTAAATCACTGTGAAAGTACAATATTCCTTGGTCCTTCCCATTGCTCTACAGCATTCAGAGCCTGGTGCATGTGAGCTAGGAAGCTCTGCCAGTCCTGTTGCAATGCCTGCCCTTTCCAGAAAATCTCTCCTGCGAGGTATTTAAAAGCAGCCGTACAGCTATTAATCCAACTGTAAACCCCTTGCTGCACCACATGCCAAGTGAGCCTCTTCTGAGGCAGGTGTCTCCCTGATTATAATCAGCAGAGAGGATACAGGCATGGCTGAGAGCAGCAAAGGATACAACCTTTCCATCCCATCACAGATGGCAAGGGCTGCCTTTCCCCACTGTGGCTTAGGCAAAAACCACCCCTCTGTATGCTCAGGAGCAATTACAGGACCAGCTGCTCTGGGCACCATGTGAGGGGAAGGGCCAGAGCCATTTCAAGTATTTTATCATGCTTTCACCACGCCTGGCCTCTCATGGAGGCAGAGCCCTGACAGTTCTGTATTCATTGTCTTGAAGGAAGAAGGTTAACAGTAAGAAGGTGGCTGTTTGCAAGGGCTCAGGAATCAATTAGTGGTTTGCTTAGCACTGTTTAGGTGTTAAAAGAAATTAAATTTAGGGCAAGGGCTGCTTTGTGAAAGGACCATTAACTATTTCAGTAAGCAGTGTAACTATGTATTCTTAATATTCTTCCTCTACCGAACATTGCTAAGATATAGGAAGGAATGAATTCAAACGCCATCTGTGATTTCTTGGCTGTTACTGTTGTAAAACACAAAATAGAGATATAAAACTGGCCCATGGCAAGCTCCTCTTCACTTTGCTTTAGTCATGGTGTTGATTTTGCTTCATCTAGCTCTGAGGCTGACTGGGAGACTGTTTCAGCACCAAATCCTGTTGCCCTGGTGTTTACGGTATGGAAGGTTTTAGGAGCCAGGCACCATCAAACTTTGCATTCTCCTTCATTTGGATTGAATTTGTGATGGCCACAAAAAAAGCCTAGTGGCTTTTGATCCTGAATAAAGATGAGAAGAGTTTATCTGCCTTTTTGCTCTGTGTCTTAAGATACCCAAAATTCCAGTGTTGTGAGCTCTGATTTGGATTCCTGGCAGCACAACACATGAATTAGATAACTTGTTCTTCTTCCTAATACAATTAGATAATTTTGTGCTGTTTCACCAACCTCTTCTTGTGTGACTTAGGTGACGAGTCTGTGTGTCTGGGACAGGTTTAATGCCTACCCACCCACAGGTTCCTCTTATGCTGTCATTCTACACTGTCATTTTCTCAGAGTTCCCACCTGAGACTGTGAATGCAGTGGTGTGCACTTAGTCTGACTTTCAGCTTGAACTGCTTCCAGCGTTGCTGCTTTCCCTGATTTTTTATGATAACTTACAGGCGATCTCACAAATGTTAGAGGAGACTAAAAGGAGGCTGTAAGAGCAGCTGGCCCTGACTGATTATGTTTAACCTTAAGGGAATCTGTCTGTGATAAACTTGCTTTTACAGTGGGGGAGGGATGTTTTACCAAAGATGAGACCTGTTCCCCTGCTGTCAGCTCCCAAACAACTGAAGATCTATGCTTAACACTGCAGAGAGAAGGGGGAGGATATTTCCTTTGGCCTGCCTGTGTCACCATTTCAACACTCCCAAAAGTCATGTCTGCAGGTGACCCACCAGGTCCTCAATATGTAAAATCTAGAAGCAACAATTTGCTAAGCTCCATTTTCCTGAAGGTCATGTGGTTACCAAAGCAGAAGTATGATTGGGAGATACAGTTCTAATTGTACACAAAGGTGGTCTGATCAATTCAATTTAAAAGAGTCTTCTGATCTAAAAAGCAACAGTAATCCTTCTTAGATGGACTGCATAATTTTGTATGCCCTGTAATGATTCTGCTAGATAATTTACACTTTCTCTGAGGATTAGCCTAGCTGATTTGAAGGACTTTACACTGGGGGCAGGAGAGGAATTACCTTAGCTGCAAATGGAGCTGTGCTCTAGTGCCCTTAGCTGTTTTTTCATAAAGCATCAGTTCTGGCAGAGCATTTGCCACGATGCAATCTCTCACATTTTGCCACAGTGCTGAACAGCCCTCCTCTTTTTACAGGAATGTCATGTTGTCTGGGAACATGGGTTGTGTTGCACTTAATTTTGTGTCTAAGGCCAAAGTCTCAGGGGAAATTTTTCAAATAGGCCTCAAGTGATGTAGCCACATCAGCTCTGCTGCTGTACCATGTTGTGTTGTGAGCAGCCATCTCCATTCTCCCCGTAGGAGCTCTGGCGGTGCAAGTGGCCTGAAGCTCGGAGACAAGACAGCTAATGCTAGTTTCTTTGAGAAGTAGCTGGAACATATAGCATTGTTTCCATTACTGAGTTGCTTATTAACAAGGATAAAAATCTACTATTTCTTTTTGATCTTTTCCTGCACAGATAGCTCAAAATGCTCTTTTCCAAGTACTTTCCAAGGAACTCACCCCTTTTCTCTCTCAAGAAGCTCTTACTCTGATTATCTGTTGTAACGGAGGCTCTATATGGGACTGCTTTAAAAGACCACTCAACAGTTTCAGAAACCACAGTTCTCTGTAGATGGTATTAGCTGCTGGTTTCCTTTGGAGTGCAGTTCAAAGCAACAGATTTGGTGTATACAGTGGCACCTGACCTGAGCCCAGGTTTTGTCAGAGGCTGTCTTTCATGGAGTACATTTCCCTACTGCTTTGAACTGATGGCAGGTTGTTACCAAAGCATCTTACTGAAGCCATCATGATTCTGCTCCTCACTTTTACCATAAAAGTTTGAGTTTTTAACAGTGTAACGTTTACTCAGCTGTAGGCTTTGTCTTAGAGCGGAGACTGAATAAGATAAGGTACAGTGGGATAGGCTAATGGAGGTTTGGAATAGAAAGAAGCTGAATGTAGTCATATATATGGTTTATAACCTCCAAAGAAATCCTTATATCTTCACTGTAACCAGAAAATTGATGATCTGACAAGAGAGTCTGATTTCTGACCCAGTTTCCAGATCTAAGAGATTCTGGACAAGCAACCAGACCTTTTTTTCGGTATTCATACAAGTAGTTCACATGAGGCTAATTACAATTGGTTGTTTTGTTCCAAACTGGAAAGGATTGAACCTCCTTGATATCACTGGGAACTTCCTATCTTGCAGTTCTCTTCAAGTATTAACTTAATTTTATTTGGCTTTACATTGAGTACAACCATTTGGCGACCTCTTTCATTTCTATCACCCATTTCAAGGGCAAGATGTGGCCCTGCACAACTGCTTAAGTTGTAGTCACAGCTATACAGTGCTGTCCTAAGTTACAACTCCTGCAAGGCTAATTTTGTAGTAGTACAACCAGTAAATCCACCTGACTTCCCATTGTTGCTGAAGTTGTTATTTAGGCTGTAACCTAATGTTCCTGCTCCCCCAGTGCCCTTTTGCTAACCAGTATCTCTGACTATTTAAAGAAAATGTAAAGAAAAGAAATAGAAGAGTTCTCATTTTTACAGAATTGTAGTGCCTGGGAAGTATGCCAGACTGACAGACATAGAGATGTGAGTCCTCTCTTTTTTTTGGACAGGTACAACATAAGCAACTACCATAAGCTCCTTCTCTCCACACATTGCCAGTTTGCCTCAGTCCTGAACCAGACGGATCTCTACTGAGGCAGGCAAGACACCTTAGCCCTCATGGTCAATTTACAGTGCTTGCCTGAATGCCCACAAATTTGGAAATATGAGCTGACTGACTGTTTCTTCAGTGGTGTAGGCAGCTATCCAGTAGAAGGTGGACTGAGACCATCAGCCAGTTTCAGGTAATAAACGTCCATCAGACCTTTAGTCCAACACTGATCTCTGTCAGCTTAAAACCAGGGGCATACATGCAAAGACTTTATATCACAGTCTTCTGAGACTTGTCTCATAGCCAGCCTCAAGGCTTTTACAGAGCTCCCTAATCGTCTTTTGCTGTCTTGGAAATCTGTATTTCTACTAATTAGCCAACTATTGGAAAACATGGCTGGACACTGCTGTTGGCAGAATTAGGCTGGCTTTCACCAATTTGTCATTGTCCTGCATGGCTCTAGAGGTGGCAATTTGCTGTTGTCTGCTTATATGGTCAAGACACTGAGGAACTTACAGCCCCTCTTTTATATACTCAGAAAGAACTGTCAGGATGATGTGGTGTTGTCTCTCTCTCCCTCTTTTCTTATTTTATGTAGAATTAGCATGCACAAATATGAGGAAAACCAGCCATGGCTGCAGTCAAGGCATTATGCAAGTCTTCCTCCCACAGCTGTGCTGCTGCAACTCAGTCTAGTTATTTTTTTTTTTTCCAAATGTGGGCTCCCACACTTTGTGCTAAAGCCCCTTTTCCAAACTGGTTTTTAAAACATCTCCTTCTAGGTTCTGACATGTAACAGCACCTCTTCATTCCTCTGCACCTCCTCATTCCTAGGCCTGGATCTTTCCTAAAAGATACTTACAACCCTAGCAGAGCAGGTAACAGCAACCCTCAGCTTGGTTTATTGAGCCAGGAAGGCAGATTGAACTAATTAGCCTGGTTTATACTTGTGGTGAAGGCAGGAGAGGCAATTTGGTTAGGATAGAACAGGCAGCCTTTGCTCTTGGACTGTCTGACTAATGGCTGACCTGCTGTTGTCCTTTGGTCCTTTCTTTCTGCCTGCTTGGGAAGTCATCCTGTGGACATATTACCTGCAGATGGAGACCACAGAGAGGTAATCTGACTGAAGTAATCTTGTGTGCTCCTGGAAGTGAGTCTGAAAGCAGCAACAGCAAGTATTTCAAAGCTCCTTATTTAAGTGACCTTGCTGCACATTAAGATATACCAAAAGAGATGGGCTAAAGCAATAGGATGATTACAGGTATCTCAGTGTGTTCATGGTTTTGGCAGGGATAGAGTTAATTTTCTTCACTGGAGCCAATTCAGATTGACCAGAGGGATATTCCATATCATATGACATCATGCCCAGTATATTAACTGGGGGGGTGCAGGGATGGAAGGCACAGACTCCTTTAGCCAAGCTGATTTTGTAAGCCCACTCCAGAAGCAAGAGTCAGNGCCGACGGTGTCGGTCGGTCGGTCGGTCGGTGGGTGGTGGGCTGTTGCACCACCTGTGATTTTCTGGGTTTTGTTCCTCTCCCTTGTTCTTTACTCTTCCGATTCTCTCCCCCATCCCACAGGGGTGGGGGGAGTGAGCGAGTGGCTGTGTGTGCTTAGTTGCTGACTGGGGC
The DNA here is from genome assembly GCA_013400875.1 of Anhinga rufa. Taxonomy (NCBI): domain Eukaryota; kingdom Metazoa; phylum Chordata; class Aves; order Suliformes; family Anhingidae; genus Anhinga; species Anhinga rufa. The sequence goes on from VZTV01019473.1 coordinate 6,660, forward strand.
CAAACCATGATATAGCGCTCTTTGCCTAGCCAAACCTTATAATTCTTTGTTAACTAACTACAACCAGATAAAATACAAGGACCTCTGTGAAAAGCAGTTACTGTAGCAGACAAGATGACTTACGTGGGGACAGTTTCAGCAGTGTTATTAAAGACATACTTTTTGCATTGTTCTGAAGTGAAAACATGAAAGCTACAAAATAATTCTTTTGGTTTGATAAAACTGCAGGCATGGTGACAGCTGCATGTAATAATGATCATTTAACACCTTATTAGTCCTCAGACACCTATGCAGAATTAAAGTTGTGTTTTACCAGGTGATACACACACAGGCAGTGGCATGAACAACTTACAAGACAGTAGTTGTACTGCTAGTACTGGCTTTAAATGTTAAGGGAATTCTGTATCTCTGTTTAGGTATATATTGAGTATCTATTGCTGTGGCATTTCTGGAATTGCAGTCTGTGCTGATCAGGAGGCCATTATTAAACAGCTACAAATCACAGGCACAAGTAAGCAACCTTTCACTCAGCTTTGCTTCCAGCTTAGCTTCCTGTATTTACCAAGGCTTACGCTCTGTCTGAAACTGCACAGACGTACAGAGGTATCTAGCACAGAATCGCAAGCAGAAACTAAACATGTCATTTCAATATCTAAGGACTACCGCTTCCTAAGCAGTAAGCTGAGAGATTGAGAGAGCAGGCAGCAAAAGGGAGAGAGAGAGAGATGAAAGGATGGAAAGGGAAAAAACTAAGGAGAGGTACCAGTTAAAAGAGAATAGATAATCACATAGAGGAAGAAGCAAAACAGAAGCATGAATGTTTAAATGAGGCAGGGATGCAGGGATGGATGAAGAAGGATTAGAAGGTGGAAAATGGGAATGAAGAATTTTCAGAGGTGAAATTGAAATAGAAAAGCATACAACAAAAGGAGAGTTCCATTAAAAAGAAAGCAGGGAATTATTACAAGGCAAGCACAGAAATGAGCATCTGCTGTAAAGAAAACCCATGACTGGAGTATTGCAAAGAGAACGAGGAGACCCATGGCCAACAATTTGCCCTGTTTCTCATTAATGCTGAGATGCTAATGGCTACCTTCCCCAAATCTCCTCTTTCCTGGGGTACCCTTTCTTTTTGAAATGTTCCACTTCAAATACAAAATTGAGGCAGTTTCACCAACAGGGACTACATCCCTGCTGTGTTGAGCTTTCAGGTAGAGCTGGCTGTTCCAGTCAAGTCTGAGTCTTTATCAGTCAACACCAGGCTCTTCCTTTAATGTATGTTACCTGCTTTCCTATTATTGTTACTCTTATTATCATTACTACTACCTCTTTGTTCTAGAAGTTTGTCCAGACCTTGATCACGGTCAGATACACCTGTGATAATCATTGTCAAAAATCTTCAAGTAGTAATAAGCAAAAGAAATAATGTTATTCCTCCAACGAAAAGATTATTTGACAAATGTACTTTTCATCAGGAAACTTTCATTTACTGAAGCTGTTCCTGGAAATTTTTGAATCAGCCAAGGAGACAAGATGGACACGTAGCAATTCACTAAAGCTGAGCTTTATCTGGAAGACCCTGTTGTTGGCATCACTGCAGTGTCAGACATCCATGCAGTCTGATGGCTACAGGCAAAAAGAAAATTGGGCTTGTATCCCTTGAGAAAGATCATCTCTGATAGCACAGTGCTTCCTAATATATTGCTGAGGCATTAAAGGAGGAGTGCCTCCTACAGACTTAACGCCTCCACAGCTCTAGGGGTTTTCTAAGCAACCATACTGAGAGGACTGTCTTGCAAGGCTGATCTGCCCTAGACTTGCAACCTTATAAGATTGCAGTCATTGTTACGTGGCTGCAGTCCATGAACAGAGGGAGCAGCTGTTTATGATGCTAGCAGATGGAGAGCCCCAAACATACCAAAATACACGTGTGCACATATATTAGAATGAATGTGCTCTCTTGGAGCATGTGTTGTCTGTCCCTCATGAACTTTCTTTCTTTTGCTGCTGTATTTTCTAGTTAAGTCTTCATGGTTGTTAGGCCTCTGCTCTTTTCAGTTCTTATTGCTCCCTCCCTGACATAGCCAAACAAGGCCTCAGGTTCAGTTTTCCAAATCAGCCTCCACAAACTTGACTAGCCAGATCTCCGCAGGGAACAAAGTCACATAGATTTCTGTGACAAAACCCATTGATCTGACAGGGACTGAGATAAATCTGCCTCAAAAAGTTAAAGCAATAGAAATCCGGATCCGCAATGTGAGATTTCAGTGACAAAAACAGGGAGCTGACAGGGACTCAGACAAATCCATCCATGCTGAGTGACTATGCATCCGTTCCACACACAACTGCCTGCTTAAAGAGATAGTGATGAGAGATCCCCACATAGCATCTAACACAGCATCGGCATTTGTTAGGAGATTAGTGTCGGGAGGGAGGAATACCCAATTAAAGAGGTATTACACTGCCATTGGGGGATTGGGAGTAAGTAGGAATAATCATGCCAGCCACTGCCACAATAACAGTGCTGTGAAGGAAAAAATGGAATGCAAAAGAGTTTGAAGAAGAAAGAGAAAGCAGAGTATATTTATGGGTTTGGAACTGTGGCAATGAAATAGAAGATAACCAACTCAGACTCCAATTAAAAAATGTATGGGATCAGGATAAAAAGCAGTCTACATAGCAAAATGGTGACTGCGTCATTGAAGGTCCACATGTTCCTGTCCAGCTAGGAGAGGTGCAGCAGAAGCAGTGACTGCAGAGTGATAGAAGCTGGTGCTCAGTACAGGCTATCAGTGCATTTATACCGCCACTTAGCAGACTGCTTAAGACATAATAACATCATAGCATGAGAAATGCCTTCCTGGAGCAAACCGATGGTCCATCTGGTCAAATGTTCTGTCTCCCACACAGCAAAAGGAGCCTATAAGCCTTGGCACTTTCTCCTGTTTTCCTGCAGTATTCAGAAATGTTGGATCAGTGGTGCTAGAGGATACACCCCTGCCCAGTTTTCAGTATCTATTTGTGGATCTGTTCTTGAATTTGTCTAGTAAGTTTTGAACCTGATGGTACTACATACCTCCTTTGCAGGCTGGCTGGCGACTTTCATTAAAAAAAAAACAAGGAAGGATTAAGAAGGAGACCTGTGGCTAGGGTAGTAGCCTCATGCTTGGAAAACTCCAGCTCCATTCCCTGCTATGTTGTAGACAAGGTTCTGAGAGTGAGGCTTGTAGATACTTAAAGGTGACAATTTTCAGAAACAAACAGTGTCTAATTCCCGTTGAAATCAATCAAAAGGAAATAGACTCCTCAGGGCTTTTCAATTCAGCGATTTGAATTGCAGTTATGCCTTTCATGTGTTTGAAAAGTGTATCAGTCAATGCTGCATCCATAGGTTTCTTAAGGACCTTTAAAAACTTGCCTTTAGTCTCTGTGCCCTAACTTCCAAGCTGTAAAGAGAGGATTAGAGCTGCCCATCTCAGGGAGATGGGACCATGAAGGGCTCATCTGCTAAGGCAGAGGAAGGGCATGTAAGGTCCTGAACCATCTAACGAAGACAGAGGACAGTCAGAGGTTCACATTTGCCAGAGGCACTCAACTGAAGATGAGCCAGTGAAATGGGCAACTGACCTTTCCACACACTCGCAGAGAAGCCCTGCACATGTGACAGTGTAATCATGGTTGGAGGGGAAAGGAGGTGTGGAGGTGACCAGTGAAATGTACCCTCAGGGATGCTGCAGACAACTCACTCTCTCTGTTTCTATCTGTCTTTGAGTCTGAAATGTACCAGCTATGCTGAATCCATCAAATGACCGCTGCCTGATGTGGGGTCAGCTGTTTCACATCAACATGCTCCCCAACTAAATGGAGTGCACGAGTGCTATGCGGTCTTTACAAACTTCTGCATGACACACATCAGCTTCTGTGCTAGTGCTGGCTGCCCTCAGACTTCTGAGGTTGTATGGAAGCCAGTAGCAGAAGGCTGCCGTGTTAGTCAAGGTGCTGACTCCACATCCTCCAATGATAAAGCACTGACAACAGTTGTCACAAAAACTGCACTAACTAGAAAAATCCTTGTTTGCATGTGCTTGCTGTGGGACATGTCAGGGAGATGCTGCCTGTGTGGTGGCAGGGGGAGCTCTCTTGGATTTCCCTCTGACTGCCCCTACCAAAGGTATAGGAGTTTATCTTGCTTGCTTTCTTTCTCACCTTCTGTTCTATCTGCTAGCCATTCCAACTGCCCGTCTGGTTTCAGGTTGCTCATCAGTTTTCTTGCCTAGGAATGTGAAACAACAAAAGCACTTCACGCACTGAAGTAATTTTTCCGGAAGGGATGAAACACTGCTGCAGCCAGGTACTCTATTTACAGCTTGGAGCTCAGTGTCCCGTTGTTACTGTAAGCACCAATCTTTTCAGATGTGATGCACACGACGGCAAAATGAGAACGGCTTTGATGTAGTGATTTGCCTTTTAGGGAGCATACGGTATCGGTTAAGGCAGCATAACCCACAGACCAGAACCCTCTTATGGGACAAGCATTACACTTTTGGCTTGCCAGATGCTATCCGAGTCTGGGCCAAGTTGCTGAACTAGTGATAGTTTTTCACTTTTGCCTTCTTGGCAGATTTCCGTGCAACTGTTTTAAGCAACTTGGTGACCTTAGACAGATCTAATGACTGCATAGAAATGCAATTGAGGCACATGTAACTGAGAGGTAGTGTCATAATGTGTCATAATGTGTCAGAAAGGGATCTTTTGCTAATACTAGCTACAGGTGATTCCCCCTTTGGCTTAGAGGGCCTGGGACTCTGTTTTAGTATCTAGAGGAGGTGTATGCAATTTAACTATTAATAGTATCCACCTCTAGTACATTTCCTTACAGTGTCATTTAATGCTTAGAAAAAGCAATCTCATCACAGAGTCACTACTGCTGCAGCCCATCAACTAAAATGACTGTGGATTCAGAGAATTACTGTAATGGGTGAGCAACATTCAGGGAAGTTCATGTGCTGAGCCTAAGTTGTAAGACAGCATGTGCTGCAACTGCGTGATGCATTGCTTGGGCACCACAGACAAAAGCACCACCTCCGCCGAGACTGCCTTCCCTGCACAGAGCAGTCCTGTGGAAGGACATGCCGCTTTACCCCACCTTTTCGTGCTGGCCCTTTAAATGTGGCAGTGCAAAGCTGCTGGAGGCCATAAGTAGCCATTTGGCAACTGGCTCCTGTTTGCTTTGTGCCCTCTCTTTTGCTGGTAAGCACTTTTAGCTGCTTTGCTGCTCTTCTCTACTTGCTCTGAAAGAGATGGTGCTTTGTTTCTCTGGTGTTTTTATTTTGTTTTGTATTGGGTTTTTTTGACTTGCACAAAGGTGCAGAGAGGGTAGTTCTGAAGTTCCCCGGCCTGTATGTTCCTGCCTTGTGGTGATGTGTAGTCTGCTAAGGGGGTGTGCGTGCTTTAACATAACATGTCTCCTGGGATTAGAGGGGTCTAATTAATATTGAAAGAGTTATTCTGGCAATGTATCTGCCCCTTACCCTGGTTAAAGTGAAGAAAATTTTCCACAAAACCCTAATACTTGCCACGTTTTTAATGTTCTTTACTAATTAAGAATGCTCTTCATAGTTGTATCATATTTGTTTCGTATCACCAAGCTTCTTTATTTGTGATATAGCGATAAGAAAATAACTGTTTCAGTGTCGGGCAGGAAAAAGCTCTTAAAGTTGTAATCTTAACTCTCCCACAAATGTGTTTCATCTTCTACTCACTTCCTGAACGGTGGAGATGCTTGTACTGTTTCAGCTCTAAGACAGAGCTGTTGAGTGTCTTGAAAGGGCTGTGAGGTTCTAGAGTTGTGTAAAGCATCATTATTATTGCTATTTTTATAGATAAGAAAAAGCCTGTTTGCAGCAAACAACAAAAAAGTATTTCCCAGCTTTGAATGTGATGTCTAGAAAGAGCTATATTGTTCAGCTATTATGATACCTCGTAACAGTGAAATATAGGGTGTTCCTCAAATTGTATTACAGCTGCAAAATGTGCCTTCTGAAATATTAGGCATGCCAACCAGTTTGGATGTAAATAATAAGCATGTGCATAGTTAGCACTTTAGAAGCACAGGAAAGCCATTGTTCAAGCGCCACCTTGATCCTTCACTTCCAAGGAGTAACTGGTTGTCTCTCTAGGTGCTCTGGAAATGCCTCTATTTAATTTAGCTGTGAACAGGTTTCCTTTGCTCCACTTAAGGACTATTTTCTCAAGAGAGGTTAAGCTGTACTTTAGGTAGCAATGTGCCCTAAGAACAGAAAACAATTTATTGAGGGTTTCATAGCAATATTAATCTGGATCAGGTGTTTGCATCAAAACATCATAAACTAAATATCCTAAAATCAAGATACCAATGTAAAATCTCTTATATTTAGGAACATACATGTTCATAGAAACCCCAGAAGTATATATATTTAGTTTTTTAAGCATAATAACATACACATTCTGGAGTTCTTTCATGCTTTCCTTTTCAATGAGGT
>VZTV01019474.1:0-16690 GCA_013400875.1 Anhinga rufa
TGGACTGCTAACCACCAGCTGTAGGTCTCCTGTGATGAAGATCGTGGTAACTGGAGGCAGCGTTTAAAAACAAAACTGCCATGAGCAGTCTGCTTGCATCTGAATGTTTACATCTGTTTATTAAAAGAAATATGTGTGTTTAATCCCTAGCTTGGCCATGGATTAAAGGCCAACGGGTAGATCCCTGTATTAATGGCTTCATTGATTTGTCATTGTAACCAGAGGTGTGAGGATGCTTGCCTGCACCAACCCTTGGGCTTGCCAAGCCACCTGGTAAATCTCTTCAGAGTTTGGGTCACCTTGAGGTATCTAGTTAAAAGTAGAAAGTTTCTTGCAGCTTTGTTTCCCTTTGCTTTCAAGTTAAGAGTATTGGTAAGCTGTAGTTAACCCTAACAGACTCCTCAGCCTGTTTTAAAAGCAAAACACCCTGATGTACCCTCCTATGACACTCTTAGTCATATGGTTTAGTTTTAGGTAGTCCTGCAAGGAGCAGAGAGTTGAACTCGGTGGTTCTTATGGGTCCCTTCCAACTTGAGATGTTCTGTGGTACTCCAACTGGAAAGGCTTTTTGTAGCACTTGCCTTCATTCAGACTTAGTTGGCTGACGCAGCTCAGCATTGGTGCTGTAAAAACCCCAGCAGGCAATTGGGTAGGAAGTTCATTGCACAGTCATAAGAGGGGAGAAGATTAAGGGGTCTTCCCATTGCCCATCCCTCCCTGTGAGTGGGTCAGTGTGCTTTTCCTCTTAGATTAGGCTGGAGGGGCTGTTGGCTTCTTGCCGTCCATGTAGTGCCCCTCTTGCACAGCGCTGTTTCTACATGTAGGAGAAGGTCTCGATCAGTGCAATCAGAACTGTTTTGGTTGCCTGGTGCTCTGGCAGTGGTGTGTGCTTATAGCCCTGGGCTGTGGGGAGTGAGTGTTGTGACAGGGGAATGCAACTCAGGTTATGTCATTGCTGCCTTTTTTTTTTATGAAAATATAGTATGTGTGTGGTGTTGGTGGATGTATGAAGTAGAGAAGCCTAAGGTACTGATTTTTGGAATGAAAATGTCTTAAATTGGTCAGGAAGGGATATAAATATGCTGAGAAATTGTTTTTTAACTGGATTTGAGAATAGGAAAAAGGATTGTATTCATTGTCTAATCAAAGAATGTTTTTCAAAGTGCTTTTTCCCCAACATGGGCTCAGAAGTGCCAATCTCCGCTTAGGCTGCAAAGAAAGGCAACGCCTGTCTCTGTCCTCATCTACTGAATCCTTAATCGCACAGCGGGTGGAGGGGCTAGATGAGACACTGTTTAGTATTTGTACCCGCAACTGGACTCAGCGGATAAGCCTTTCACTAGAAGAAAGCCTTGAGAGTGTGCCTGTAACACTGCTTTACCTGTCTTTTTAAGCAGTTGTTTGTTCCCTCTCTATTGCCTGTGCTTATTACTGTTACGAATTCAAGCAATTGCAGAAAAAAAAAGGAATGTGTGTGCCTTGGGAGTTGGCTTTGTTTGTTTTAGGGGCTCAGGCTAAGGAGTTACCTGTATGTACAGATTAATTTTCTTAAAAGCTGATTCAAAGCCCAGATGCTAGGGGGTTTGGATTTTTTAATGTATAAAGGAGTAGGAAAGTTAGTCTTTTCCTGTTCTCTGTTCTGTCTCACCCTTCTTCCCCAAGGTATGTAATTTAAGATAAGAATCCAATTAAAGTTGAAAAAGTACAGCAAAGATTCTGGGGCAGCATCAAGGAGCTCAAACATCCCACAGCTTTATGCAACTGATGGCATAAAGAGCTTTTATTGTTCTTTTAGCCCTTGTGTTGTGTAAATTCAGAAAACAGATTAAATCTTGCAGGGATTTATAATCTTAGAAGATCCTGGACAGGATCTGTGAGCAGGAAAGCAAGAATTTTGCAAGAGTTCAAACTTCTGCTGAAATCAGAAGTGCTCTGGGTCATGCAGTACAGCAATATTTCCTTTTTTTTTTTCTGTGCTACAGCTGTGTCTTAGCAATATTCAAACCTAAGCACAGTCTGCACCTGCACTCTTTCTAGCTGTATCTGTCTGGTTTGGCCTTAGTAGTCCAAGGTGCACAAAGCCAGGGCAGGAGCTCCCCAATGAGACCAGCACACGTAACGCACACACCTGTGGGAACCGAGTTAAGAGGAAGGAGAGGAGTGCCAGGCATGACCTGACAGTCAGCTTTCTCTATTTGATCTTCCTTTGTTGGCTGTGTTGAGCTGGTGGGGTTGCACTCCACAAGGGAATAGGACAGACAAGGATGAAGATGTGGCCAAATTGTTTTGAGGAGGCCCTGGTTTGGCACCTCTTGGGTACAGCCTTTCCCAGGGAGTTTCAGGGAAATTTCTTGGGATGCAAACTGCTGTTCCTGAAGGCTGTAGAGGGGAAGGTTGCTCCTACTCTGAAAATAAAGGGGCAAAACCTTGGTGTGTGTGTGGAGGGAAGGTTCCTAGCTGGAGATCAGACTTGTGTGTGCTTGCAGCATGTGCTGGTTTCACTGGAATAGTATCAGAAAGAAATTCTATATGTGGTGGGAGCTGTTTTTGCAATGTGAGAATATTTCATTTGGATGATTCTGATGAGGTTCAGGTTTTTATTTCTAAAATTACTTTTCATCTTGGTTAGAAGATATGATGTTCTGTTTGCTTTTGGAGCTCAAATCAACCCTTAAAAGCTGAAATCAGAACCTACTATTTTGATTGGGGCAAAACACTTCTGCAGCCTTTGTTTCCAGAAGTGTTGAGGTGGTGGCTTGTCACTGCAATAAGTAAAAAAAAAAAAATAAAAATTTTTGAGTCTTGCCTGAGACCAGACTTGCGTGTTGGAAAAAGGCCTAACTTGGATCATTGTCAACAGGTTTCTATCTCCTTTGTTCTGTGAGCAGGGAGTACCTGGAGAGGTTTAAGAACCTATAGCTCCTGGGTGGAGAGTTTCTGGATTCCTGGTGAAAGCTTCCTACCACGTCTGCTGCTCTCATTGGCATAGTTACAATCTGATGTCTAGTTTTCCTGTATATTTTAGTTAGAGCAGTATTATTTCACTTAAAACTCCCTTCCCTTTCTTTGATCTAAAACTGCACTCAAAGAATTAGGTCCAAGTTTAATGTTCCACAATAGCACAGGAGGAAGAAGAGGGATATTCTCAGCTCTACTGCATCATACCTATATCTGCTGCCTGTGTTCTGCAGAGACAGGGAAGACTTACAGCAATCATCAGATGCACCTCCAAAATGTAAATCCTCATCACTTTAGAAAGTCTGAGCGGGCTGTAACAGGGACTCTTCATCCATTGCTTGCCGTGACAGCCATCGTATATAAAGAAGAGCTCCAAACCATTTTCAGAAGTTGAGTCTTGACACTTAAAATCATGTGCCCAGTAGCAATATTGCTTTTATAGCAATTTATAATCTTTTCTTGCCTCTTCTGTTGGCTGTCATGCAGGCAGTAAATTGCCAGTCTCTCTGGGTTTCTTTTTCTTTCTCCCCTGTAGGTGATAACCAGTTTAAAACCTCTTCCTTTGCTTACATCCACCTCTGTTTTCCAGATGTCAGCTACTGTTCTCTCAGATGATCTGATGAATATAACTAGTTAAACTCAGAGTAATTGTTCTCAAATGCCATACGTGCTTTTGGAGCCTGCTGCTGCTATTTCAGAAGAAGAGCTTCTGTGCTCTCAGTCTTACCCATTTTTTTTTCTAGCTGTGTTAACTTGAGTGTCTAATGAATTCTCCAAACCTTCTCCTTGTTTCTGTTCCTCAGAGCCACCCCATAAAGATGTGCATAGGCTGTTTTGGGAGCAGAGGAGCGGAGTGAAGGGCCATGGTGATGGCATGTCATTGCAGACATACCACTCTTTCCAAGTAGAGGGGAAGCTATCACTAACCAAACGGTGAGCTCTGCTTCTCATCAGGACTGTGTGGCACTGGGAGGTCTCACCAGGCTGTGGCGTCCTTGGATAGTCAGTTGCCTTCACAAGAGATGGATTTTTGGGGTTCACAGAGCCACCTGTTAATAAGCAGCTTTTCTCATCTCCAACAATGCGTTTTCCCCTTTCTTGCACCCATCACTCTCCTTTTCAAATAATGAACTCTTCTGTGTAATGTATTTTTTAAGAAAAGAAGAAAAAGCAAGAGCAGTTGATACAAATTGATGCCTTTTAACCTTCCTGGGCAAGGTGATAGTAGCATTGAAGGAGAAAAATCCTCTCTCAGAGGTGTACGTAGTGTGGTGATATTGCACTTGAAGGTCTAGTAAATCTCTGAGAAGTGTATCAGTCTAATTTCTTGAAGGCAGACAGATAACAATAGGCCCTACAGCTGTATTCTTTGGTTGAGTAGCTAAGTGGATAGGGGGACATTTTAGCTGGATGCAGTCCCTGTGCTGAAGGATCTCAGATAGCTCTGTAGCTGCTATTAGAGCACAACTCACTGGGACCAAATAATTACTGTATAATTTAATGCCAATACAAACAACATAATACAATACAAACAACATAAGCTAATGTGTTCGCTCCCCTATAGAAAAGCTTTGTCCTCTAAAACTGCTCCTGCCAGTTCCTCAAAGTCATCCTACATCTTTCTGTGGTGCCTTGTGCATCTTAAATGAGATCAGTAACTTCCTAGGCTGGCTCTAGTGGAGTGGCTCGCTTCACAGAGCTGCTCTCTGAAGCCGAAAGCGATGCAATCCTGAGGAAATCCTGCTGAGTAAGGAGAGTTTCTGTTAATATGTAATTGAGTCATGATAAGACCAGCTAATAAAGATAAGGTTCTCAACAAGTGGCACAGGACAATGAGCAGAGAAATGGAGTATGGAAAACTGATTAATCATGACTCCCGGCTGCATTGATCAAAGAAAAGAAACCACCCCAAAGAGGATGCGTGGGCATGTTACTGAAGGGGAGCGAGAGCAGGAGGGAGGAATCTAGGGAAAAGAAGAGCAGGAAAGCAATTGCACCTCTGTCACCGTGAAGGCAGCACCCTGACCCTGGGGAAGGCTATCTAAGAATAGTTTAGCCTTGATGACTCCATAGCTCAAGGCTAGAGGGAATTAAATCCCACTCACGTGGGATCATTTTTAATGTGTGGAGATGGGCCTGTTCCTGCTCACTCTGGGGGTGCTTTCATGGAACGCAAGGGGCCAGGCAGAGGAGCTCGGGAGGAGCTCCCTGCCCTGGAAGAGCTGGAGCAGCAGGGCAGGGCTGTGCATCACCCCCCAGCCAGGGTGAGGGGCCAGACAGCACATGGCATCTCCTTTATGCTTGGTCATCTTTAACTTGGTGCTATTGCCTGGGTAGGTGCCTTGCTGTACCACTGTTTTGTTTTTTTTGACCCAAGCTAAATTCATCTGTAGGCCAAATCAGTAGGGCCAGCACTCCCAATTCACTCATTATCTGGTCTATAAAGCTTTAATCTTTTCCCCTTTCAGAGGAGTATCTTAAAAGTGCAAGCTGTGCTAAAGTAGATGCTAAAAGGCAAGCATACTTACTCTTAGATGTTCCCTGCTGGTCAGGTAAACTGTATGTTGCCCAAATGAGGGCAATTCCCTGGACTTGCATTTATTTCTGACTATGCCACTGTGTGTCAGGCTTCAGCTTTGCTACGTGTTTGCCAGAAAACAGCCACTGACTGGTAGTGCAGCCCCAGTCAGTAGCTGGTGAACACAGGGGTGGGAGGGGAGAAGGTTGGAAGAAAGAAGTATATTGGTGCCCTGGATCTGCAAGCCCTCCTTCTGAGTAGCAGCAGCAACAGACAGGATGGAGGCGTAATTTTTTCTTTTTCCACCACCCCTGTACATCTGCCTTGCAACCTGAATGGTGATGATTTTAAGAAGCTGGTGGTCTGGGTTATATTTGAAGCATTGATCTAGTGTTGAGGAAGCATAAGTGTCGATTAAGAAATTGCTATCTGCACATGATAATTCAGGAAGAACATAATTTGAAAGAAGTACTGATCTTTCTTGTCTGCGAATTTGTTTCTTGGCTTGCTTAGGTACTGGTGGTTGTGGTTCAGGGGTAGCAAATTAAAATCAGTTATGCAAGGCATGGAAGTAGGACTTGCATCAAGAAATGGATGGTAAAAGCCTGGTAAGCTCTGAGTAGCTCTTATATTTAACTTATGCTTGTTACAAAAAATTAAAAAAAAAAATAATGCTGTAATGATGAATTAAGAACTTCAGTGTGCTGAGGAGACATTGATTTTAGCTCTACCATCAGAGAACTGGGATGAGGCTCGTTGAGTACTGCTGAGCGAGCCTGTTAACAACAGGCCAGCAGGAGCTGTTCATGTAAAAACTGCCCCATTCCTGTGTCCTCCAGTTCTTCTGCAACTGTTGAGGTAAATCACAAGCTTTTGCCAAAAAGTTGGGATTAGAAGGAGGGCTAGGAGTTATGACTCTGTCAGGCTGAGGCTGCAGATGGTCACAAACAGTGGCTCTGGGAGAGGTGGGAATTGCTCTTTTTCAGAAGGGGTGTCAACACTATGGTGAAAATTTAAACACTGTGTGATTTTTTTGCTTGTTGAAGGTCAATGCGGCAGCATCTGCAGCTATCCTGAATTGGTGGGTGGTGCTTTTACTGAGTGAAACCATTTCTCTCCTGCCAAGGGCCACCTGGAAGTTATTTGTGAGCAGAGGAGGAAAGCTTCAGCAACCTGTATGACTTCAGTTCCCAAGTCACTTGTATATATACATATATAAAAAAAAAAAATCTCCTTCTAAATGAATAAGGGGAAGAGTAAGAGACTCAAGAAAACAATTCAATTCCCTGAAAGGCCAAACACATCATCAGTAAGCCTGTTCTGCAGCATGACTTGCTGCTGCCCAGTTGAGGACAAAGGACTGAAGACATCCTTTGGTGCCACCACCCCCACCGCCTGCTTGCTCAGGGAGAGGCGTGCATCTTTGTTTAGATGCTGAAATGCCCTTGAAAGCAAAATCCCCAGAGAGGAGGTGGTTTGGAGATAAATTTGTGTTTGGCAAATCCCTGTCTGTGCTGTGGGGCTGTAATGTGCTGCAGTGATGGTAGCCGGCACCGCGGGATGGTGCTTAACGCAATAGCATTGTGGTGCTATGGCCAGCACCAATGCTCAGTCCAGTATCCTTCCCTCAGATGGCATAAAATTGGTGTCCGTGAGTCTGAAAAGAGAGCGGTGCTGCCCAGGTTCAAGTGTAGGCCAAGTATGAAAAAAAAAAAACCAAACTGAAAACTGAGCGGCCTCCTGTGATTTAGACGAGCAAAACTCCTGTGCTGGAGGACAAAACTATGCTCTTCAGGTGAGCGCTTATCATTCTTGAAGCTGGCACAGCAGAGTAGAGCAGCCAATGCTTGAAAAAGCAAAGTAATTAATTCTCCTTGCTCCCAGCCGCAGCAATCTCTGTTGTGCAATGCTGCACCGCAACTGGGCATGGAGAAACTTTCTTTCCAATCAAAAGAAGTATTCATTTTTTTGCTCTGACACAGCAGGGTTGGTCTTCCTTTTAATATTACTGAAGACAATGTCTGCCTTGCCTTTCCATGACCTTCAGCGTGTGGCTTCATGTTAAAATTTCCATCCCCCCACATTCAAACACTGGCATTAAAAAGAAAAAAAAAAAAAAAAAAAAGATTAAAATTCCTTTTGTTTAAATCCCTGACAGGGATCCTTAGAGCGTGCTGCCCTTGAGACATGGGAGCAGGGCTTGGCTTGTGCTCCTGGCTCCGGGCTCTTTACCTGGGCTCTGCTGGCATCATGGAGAACGGGCCAAACCCATGGACTCCCCACCCTGACCTGGGTGCTCTCTGCCTGCTGTTTGCCCAGCTGTGGTTGAAGCCTGGTGGTAGCTGAATTTGGGCTGGAGAACAGGTTTGGAGCTGTGCTCCCCAGTCTGGGGTACTTCTGCTCTCCCTCTGTATAATGGGGCTAACAGTGCCAAAACCACTGGCATCTTATTTCTGTTGCAGCTGCTCCAGATGTGTCCCTTGCTCTTAGTGTGGGCAGTCTCTACCTCTCTATCTCTGACTGTGTCACAAGTAATAATTAATAACAACATCATCTGATCAAATTTAGTGCTGATTTAAATTCCTGATTGCAGGGAGCCTCCCTGGCTTTTCAGGACCAGCTCCCTTGCTCAGCATCGTCCCCTCACCTGGAGGCAGTTTTGGGGGACAGCATGAGGGGAACATGGCCCTTCAGGTGAGGCAGCAGCCGATGGGGCTCAATGATTGAAGCTACGGCTGACCCAAGTGAAGGTAAATATTTCAAAGTGCCTTGGGAGAACCTGGAGCAGATTTGTAGGCAATAGACCATCAGAGAGCAGCCACATAAGCCTGAACCGGTGTGAAACCCTGGCTACAATGAATAGGTGCTGGGAAAGATCCCTTTATGAAGAGGTTTAACAGTTGGGCGATATATGACATGACACCACTGTTTAATGCGTGTCTTAGGAGCACATTGAGGCAGGAGGCAAAGTCAAGTATTTCTACCTTGCTGGAAAAAAGCATCATTAGCTGATGGCCCCAGCGCTGAGATGAGAGAGACTGCTAGGGTTATGGGATGACAAAAAACCCCAAAATATGTCAGATTTGAACATTGAGGTACAGTGTGGCAAAATGCCTTTTGGTATTGGGGACTTTGCATGAGCAGTTCAGAGAGGCCAAAGAGGTTGAATAGCTCCGTTAATCTCAAGCTGAGGAGATACTGATGCTTTTAATACCAAGATGGATTTAATCACACATGCATGCTAATGTGTTATAAAGCATGCCGTGAGCTCCTGCTTTAAAGGGAGGAGAAATTCCCCCTCTGTGGGGGAAAAAAGAGCAGCTGCAGCGGTGGCCAGAAATGCCAGCTGGGCTGGGGGGAGCACCTGGCACCTCCCATGGGGGCCCCCAAAATGATGAATGTCGCTGGAAATAGGAGACAGAGGGAAGATATTTAGGGAGAGACTTAGAGGTGGAGGAAATTCAGGCAGGAGGCTGAAAGCTTTACCTGGAGAGCTGCTGGGGAAGAGGGATGTCCTGGTGGGACTGTGAGGGATGCAGGTCCCTGAGGTGCCCCAGTCCGAGCTTACTCATTTCTGCCCTTGTGTCTTTACCTCTTGGAAAGGTAAAGGCTTTGGGTGAAAGAATAAGAAATGCTGTTGTAGTTTAACTCTGCTGGCAACTAAGCACCACACAGCCAGTGGGATGGGGGAGAGAACTGGAAGAGTGAAAGTGAGAACACTCATGGGTTGAGATAAGAACAGTTTAATAATTGAAGTAAAATATAATATTATAATAACAACAATAATAAAATTGTAATGAAAAGGAAAATAACAAAAAGAGAGAGAAACAAAATACAGGAAAAAACAAGTGATGAAACTGCTCACCACTCACTGATGGATGCCCAGTCAGTCCCTAGGCAGTAATTGCTGCCCCCAGCCAACACCCCGAGAATCACAGAATCACAGAATGGTAGGGGTTGGAAGGGACCTCCAGAGATCATCTTGTCCAACCCCCCTGCGTGAGCAGGCACACCTAGAGCAGGGGGCACAGGACCGCGTCCAGGCGGGGTTTGAATGTCTCCAGGGAAGGAGACTCCACAGCCTCTCTGGGCAGCCTGTGCCACTGCTCTGGCACCCGCACAGGAAAGGAGTTTTTCCTCATGTTTAAATGGAACTTCCTGTGTTCCAGCATGTGCCCATTGCCCCTTGTCCNTTTATATACTGTCATCTGGTATGGAATATCCCTTTGGCCAGTTGGGGTCAGCTGTCCTGGCTGTGTCCCCTCCGGCTTCTTGTGCACCTCCTCACTGGCAGAGCACAGGAAGCTGAAAAGTCCTTGACTTAGTTGTTGCTAAGCAGTGTTGATACTAAAACAACAGTGTGGTATTCTCATGCTAAATCCACAGCATAGCCCCATACTAGCTAAAAAAAAATTAACTCTATCCAAGCTGAAATCAGGACAAATGCCAACAAAAGGACAATGTTTTGATGCAAATATAAAATGAAGCTGCCTTGCTGAAGTCAAGACAAGGCCAAGCTAAACTCCAGCTCTTGCCTTCAGCACACATTCTGCAGTCTTGTGAATAACTGCGTAAGTCTCAGTTTCTTTGTCCATGAACTCAGGTTAATGGTATTATTCCTTTAACTATTTCATAGATGTGTTGCAAAACCAATGATTTTTTTTAGATTAAGATTGTTGTGTGTTAAATTTTACATAGTATATTGCACTGGGATGATACAGACTTTTAAGAAAGCAAAAAAAGAGCATGGATGAGTTTGTATATTGAAGAAGCTTCAGAGATGTCCCACTTACTCTGCCCGAGCCAATTTGTTGGCTGTGTGGTTTTCACAGTACACTTAAATTATGAGAATTGTAATATAATTAGAACTTCCATTTTGGAGCATCAGGTCTGATGGAAATAACAAAATAATGGAAAAAAAACCCCTGCTTTTGCTAACTGCACTTAAGACGTGTGCTGTGTGATTAGATCTGACAATTACCTGGTCCCTCAGCTCTTACCTCCATCCTCGCTAGGGCTTGCAATAATCTGATTGAGATATGGTTTGACTGCGTAACGCCCGGGAAGCCCTCCCTTGGTTTTTATGCTGCATTTTCATTCCTTCATTGCGTATCTCACATTCTCTTACTCTCAGTACATTCCCTTTTCCTGCTGCATTATAAATATTTTCAGAATTATGCTCAAGAGCCACAGGCCCCATTCATAACAGCTTTCCACTAGTTACTGCCCAAATGAGTACGGCAGTCCTCCCTTTCACTGATCTAAATGGTCTCAGGTGTCTCTTTTTCTTCAGGAGATGATTAAAAAAGTTCCTTTCCATCATTTGTGTGCTCTTTCCTTGCTATAAGGATGCCAAATGGACTTCCTACAATGTTACCGTATGTGCCTTCAAAATTAATTGGCTTTTTCCCTCTTCTGTAAGCTAATAAGATTTCAGGATGTGTCTTTTTTGCTACCTAACAATATCTGAGGGCTACAAGAAGATGATAGAGAAAGTTTCAGTGACTAGATTTTTGCTAATGGTGAATATAATGCATAAATATTACTTAGCTTGGTGGCCATTTTACATGTGTATTTCTCTGGATTTTAAGTTATCACCACATAATTATGGTGATAATCGCTCAGATTTCTTGCATAACCCAGCACTTCCCACCCAGCCTGTGATGGGACACCCTTTCTTCTGAGAGTGATCCCTGCAACTGCTGAGCTTCACTCTGCAGACGCAGACTCCCTGCACCACTTGCTGGCTGACTGTCAAAGCAATGCATTAAATGAAATTCCCAAAGGTTGACACTAGAGATTTGAGGTTAGAAATGGTGCCGCTGCAATGACGTGGTTGAAAAGTGAAGTTGTTTGTTTTTTTTTTTTCCTGCTTAAAAAAAAAATTGTGAAAAGGGAATCATTTAGGCTGCGGTTGCTGCCCTAAAACTTCCCAAGATCAGGTTGGATGGGGTTTTGAGCGATCTGGTCTAGTGAAAGATGTCCCTGCCCTTGGCAGTGGGGTTGGATGAGATGATCTTTGAGGTTCCTTCCAACCCAAACCATTATGTGATGCTCATTCTGTGCTGTCCGAGTGGTCTCTCACTATGATCACATTTAATAAAGCCTCTCTCTGACCTGTCCTAGATTGTACCTGTGTTGTTATGTGCTTGGAGTCCCCAGATCTCTGATTGCAGTAAGAGGCTAATGCCAGCTCAGTCACTGAGCATCACCCTTCCCAGCATCTTATGGACCAGGCAGGAGAAGTAATGTGTGTATATAATAAAAACCCATCCTCTTTGTCAGCATACAAGCAGACTAAAATAAGAGAGGCCACCTAATCCAAGTCCTTCCTGGCTTCTGAGTGATGGATTTTTCTACAAGCCACAATAAAAAAAAGAGTGTTGCACAAGTACAAAAATCTGTTTGTTTGTTTGGGCGCTTGTGTGTGTGTGTTTGTTAACTAGATTTCTTCTGACTAGAACATTTCAAGAGTCTTGGGTTAAAACACAAGGTGAAAGATGTCAACCAAAGCCTGAGCACCAGGGACTGCTGGTCCTGGGGACCCTGCCCAGGAAAGGCTGTCCCGCGCCACCCCCTCACCCCGGGGCTTCGCTGGGCGCAGGGCCCCGCACTCGGCCATGCACCGTGGTGCAAATGCCAGGCTCCTGCACCGGGGAGGCAAGACTGGGCAGGAGGAAACTCAGTGTCAGCAGCCTATTTGCATCTGTGTGCAACGAAACCCCATGGCCAAAGCTGTCCCTAATGGCCGCCGCATACAATGTCCCGATTGTGCCTTGCCGCTTGGACGCTCCTAGAAACGAAGTCACTGTGGCAGTATTAATTAAAAACAAAGCCTGCTTGCAATGCCCAGTTTCTGAACCCGTTCAGCAGCCACACTAAAGCAATTTTTGTGGGGACCTGGGTTGCTTTAAGCTAAAAAAAGAAAAAAGGGCTGCCACATTGGCCTTCCCCGATGAAACTTGGTGTCTGAAGGTTTGGTATCACACCGCAACCTGCCTGCAGAAACCTACCCAGTGCTGCCATTCTTCCAACACCGGCAAAGGCCGTGCCAGTCTTTTACAAGCCCATTTGTTTGCTGTGAGAGAGCTTCAGCTTTATTAGCTGTGCGATGACAGACTCCAGGGCTGCTGCTATTGTTTTATTTGAATTGCGGAGATCTTAAAGTGCCCCAGTCCTGGCCCCTCATCCCACCGTGTCTGGGGCTGTACAAATACAGAAAAACCCAGGTGGGTCTTGTTCTTCCTAAACCTCCTGCTGAGCTCCCTGGGAGCACTACTGGTTAAGCAAAGTAGGTCAGCGCTCCAGACACACAGACGTACGAAGACATCAGACAGGAGAGATGCAAACAGGAATCTTAAGCCTCCAAGTGGCTGTTAAAAACCGTGCACAAGGGCAATCAAAATATTAGTATCCTTTCACGTAAGCAAAGCAGACAGAAGTGGCAATTAGTTTCAGTTACAACTTTGGAGTCCTGGAGGAGTGTCCTCAGAGACATTTTCTTTTTGGCTACCCAATGCTTGCATCCACCAATTTGACAACCTGCGCAGGGGGTACGGAGGTGACTGTGTGGGCATGCCTCCACGCATGCAGGACTCTGATGCACAGTGCCATGGGTGATGAGACATGCGCACTCACTGTCAGGCTGCCTTTGCCTGTGGAGGAGCCAAGGTTGCTTCCCCGCCTCTTGCCGTTGGCCCATGATGTGCAAAGACATAGAATCATAGAATGGTTTGGGTTGGAAGGGACCTTTAGAGGTCATCTAGTCCAACCCCCCTGCAGTGAGCAGGGTCATCTACAACTAGACCAGGTTGCTCAGAGCCCCA
Source organism: Anhinga rufa (assembly GCA_013400875.1). Lineage (NCBI taxonomy): Eukaryota > Metazoa > Chordata > Aves > Suliformes > Anhingidae > Anhinga > Anhinga rufa. The sequence continues at coordinate 13,303 of VZTV01019474.1, forward strand.
TCCAACCTGACCTTCAATATTTCTAGGGATGGGGCATCTACCACCCCTCTGGGCAACCTGTGCCAGTGTCTCATCACCCTCATTGTAAACATGGTGAGCACAAGTGCTGCCTCATCCAGTTATTTCTTTTCGGTGATGGCAATGTTTTTGTAAGGAAAGTTGCTGAGTGCTCGCCCCTGCCCATTGCAAACCTCCCTCGACACTTAGATGTTGTGCTGATGATTAATAAAATTAAAATTAAATTAAATTAAAATTAAAAAGTTTTATTCATTCAGGTTGTGATTGCAACCCAAATAAAGGCACCCCCAAATCCCCATCCCCAGGAGCTATCCAACCTCCTGGCCCAGGGAGCAGCTGTCTAACACCAGGGAAATAAACATCAGTAGTTCACCCAGTTCATTTTAATCTGGTTAGTGTTTGCCAAGCTGATTACTAGAAACCGTGTTAAAATCCTAATCATGGCTCTAAAGACACTGAGCTCTTGTGCACCAAGGAGAGCTGGTGTGGGCCAAGCCTAGGTTTTAAATAGAATAAATTAATAAAAAAAAAAGACGAGAAAAAGGTTATCAAAATGTTTAGCCTTTGTTTTATTGAGTTACAACAAATGAGCAACAAGTTAGAAAAGTTGGATTTATTCAAACTCCCTAGCATTGTATTTGTGCAGCGTACTGAAAGGTGGGTAAGTTTTCCAAACCCAGCTCATCAGAGGAACACACCGGACGGCTCTTGCACCTGCTGGCCTACACACCCACGCTCCCGCCCTCCCTCCTCCTCCTCACACATGCGTGGACAGACACCCCCCCAAATCCAAATTAGCAGTATTTGAAAAAAAAGTGCACTCGGGAACCTAGGATTGATCTAAAAATTTAGTGGCAAGGATTAATCAGAAATTCCTGTTGTGCGCTACAACATCTAAAGCTGGAGGGCACACTGTTGGTTGTGTTTCTTCGGCTGGTACAACGATGGATGCCATAAACAAGTTCAGATTTTGGAGCATCTTAATTTCCTCGCTCCAATCCCTCTGGGAGTCGTACGACATGTTTAAACAAAAAGTGCTAAAAAAAAAAAACCAACCAACCAAAACAAAACAAAAAGAAAGGCATTCTAGCCAAATCTTCAGAGACCCACAGTCAGGGCCGGCTTCTGAAAAGTGAAGTACAAGAGCTGGAGAAGACTTGCCTTGTAGGAACACAAAAAAAGCTGAGATTTAAATACTTCAACCAGTAGCAGGTGGCAATAAAACAATATACAAAAGTCAAAACAATAAGAAAAAAACAAACCAAAAAAACCCAACAAACCCCAACCACTCCAGAACGACCCTCCCCAACCCCGTAATGGATTTAAGTGGGCTGAAATGTAAACCAGGGTGGGGATCTGGGCTCAGATGTTGATCCGCACTAACGAGACTCCAAAAGATTGTAAATCTGTCTTAAAACACTTCAGAAAAAAATTCTCCTCTCCCTCCCCCACAAAAGACACTTCCCTCCCCCAAACCAACCCCCAAATTTTGCAATGGCATTATATGCAAGAACAACTTGCACTTATTAAAAAGTTAACAAAATTTCTATGTTGTACAAATCTGTTCCAGTAGAGGAAGAGGCTGGGCAGGAAAGTGGGTGGGAGAGAAGCTAAGGAGAAACCTATGTACAAGGACCCTTTTCTCTTTCTTTCTTTCTTTTCTTTTTTAATGCAGTAGTAGGACTTTGGCACTATAAACCATCCCATGATGATGCTCCACGAGAGTATTTCTCGCTGTGCCTCCGCAAGTGCGGTTTGAGACTCGGAGTTGCAATATGCTATCTCACCCCAGGCAGGAAAATAGTTTTCTTCTATTTTCAGACAGCATTTCCCCTTCAACGGCAGGACAGTGCAGCTGAGGAGTACCCCTGCAAAAATGATAAAAGCAGCATATTATTTTTGAAGGCATTATGAACAACTATTTGAGCTGTCAACTAACACAGTGTCCAGTTTACATCCCTGCACATGCGGTCTCTGTATTTTGTATTAACCGCACGCTGAAGCCTATCCCTATCACAGCCTGATGCTGCGGTAGGGTGCCAGATTTTTATTGTATAGAACACACAGGTAATGACCCCCTATAGATTTCTCAGAGAGACATAGAGCCCAGCCTTGACTGCTGATCCCTCACTGCTATACACCTTGGGCAGATCCTCATGCTGGCTCAAAGACGATGTGCACATGCGTTGCGGGCAGCCACTTTGCTACCAAAGGACAGATGGTGCTAAAGGCAAGAAGACTTCAGGTCTTTCTTCCCCAGTAAATCCTCTCATTAAATAATTTTTTTGCATAACTTTAGAAAATAATTATACAAATTGCAAGACAATGGAAAAAATTGCATGTGTTTGTGCTCTGCAGAGCAGTTCCCCAGCTCCGCTATAACTCCTGCACCTACATAAAGGCTGCACCATGGACCAGAGATTAAAAAATAACCTGAGAAAAACCAACCTTCAAATGCTCACCCACCTACACATATCCCCAGTTCCCAGCACAGAGCAAGGGCTCTATGACAGGGATTATGTTCAGCACGTTTTTCTCCATTGAGGTGTAAACATGCAAGAATTGCAAGCACCCACGCAGGCTGGAGCTGCATACAGCAGCACAAGACGGCTGTCCTGCACCATCCTTACCTCCCATCCTGCAGCAGTGCTTACCGAAACCTGAACTAACCTGTTATTTCACAACTTTCATGAATGTTGCTACCAGGTCTGGTTTTTTCCCACAAAAGCAGTGAGCTGTGCCTGGCATCTGCAATACAGAAAGCAATGTGGTCGAGCCCAGTAAAAGGGCATGGGCTTGCACCAACATCAAAGGCAGAAGTCTTCCCCATCCTTGCAACCTGTCCTCAAACAGCCCCTTGCTTCTCCTAACACACTGGAAAATTTTAATTGCCATGTTGGGTTTTGCTTCCCCCTCTGAAGTCCTTCATTACATTATAGCTTGGATCTCCAACACACCTCACTGGCTTCAGGGGAAATGGTGAGTCCTCCGTACTTCAGCCTCACTCTCGGAAATCCTTTAGGGTGACCCAAGTTCTGCAAAAACCACTGGTTAATCCCACACTGACTTCAGGATGGCGCCTTTGGAGCCCAACACTAGTAACAGGCACTATAGCTAGCTTTATGGATGAAACCCTAAACCACAAGAAAAATGACAACTTGGACAGAAAGTGCTGTTCACTTTTACCAGTTTCAGACACCGAAGAATGCACTGGACCACCAGCAACTGAGGGATCTCACCTCCCACAGGGGTGCAAAAGGGTTTGGAGACACCAAGAGAACCCAGAACATGTTTGATACCCAGTATGATGCATACAGCAGAAGCAAGGGGTGACTTCCTTCAGTCTCTTTTGTGTTTGGTTTTTTTTTTT
>VZTV01019477.1:11296-34177 GCA_013400875.1 Anhinga rufa
CCCCAGTTTAAGAAGGACAGGGAGCTGCTGGAGCAAGTCCAGCAGAGAGCCACAAAGATGGTCAGGGGACTGGAGCATCTCTCTTATGAGGAAAGGCTGAGAGACCTGGGTTTGTTCAGCCTGGACAAGAGAAGGCTATGGGGGGATCTTATCAACACTTTTAAATATCTGAAGGGTGGGTGTCAGGCGGATGGGACTGGACTCTTCTCAGTGGTGCCCGATGCCAGGACAAGGGGCAACGGGCACAAGCTGGAACACAGACGGTTCCACTTAAATATGAGGAAAAACTCCTTTCCTGTGCGGGTAACAGAGCAGTGGCCCAGGCTGCCCAGAGAGGCTGTGGAGTCTCCTTCCCTGGAGACATTCAAACCCTGCCTGGACGCAGTCCTGTGCCCCCTGCTCTGGGTATGCCTGCTCACGCAGAGGGGTTGGACAAGATGATCTCTCAAGGTCCCTTCCAACCCCTACTGTTCTGTGATTCTGTGATATGGAGTGGATCCAGCTTCCAAAGTAGCCAGTGTGGTTCTTTGCTGCATGTAGTTATATTCTACATCTCTAGAGGAAATCAAGCGCATTGCATATTATCAAGGAAATCCTACATTGAATTCAGATTTACAGAGCCAGATTCATATTTACAGAACTTGTTCAGAACCTCTCAAAGGAGAGGGGTTTGCCTGGTTCATTGATGGGTTACTGATGTTATTGGGCATGGCTGGAAGTTTGGCATGTTTATCTTACACTACCACCCTATTGGCTTTGCACTGGTGAAGTAGAAAAAGTAATACAGGCTTTGTTTCTGTGAACTTCAGAGTTGACAGAAAAAAGAAAACCTGTAAAATGACTATTTGAGACTGCACATTAACTGCATCATTATATCTTACAAGTGGTTTTTCTAGCAAGTTGTGTTCCTGTAAGACTCCTGAATTAATTGGAATGAGTTCATCTGAATCCTGTGAAGGTATATGGCCTGATGGGATTTTTAAACTGTTGTTTTTCAGAGGCTGTTTTGGTAATTAGCTTTCTCGGCTCACTAATTGTTATTGACTTTTAAGTCTTTCTATACAAAGGTTCAATAGTGCTTAACTTGATTATTGATCTTTGACCAATAATGTGATGCCCTCTCCTGGCAGCCCATGCTATCAAAGCACACCGTATATTTAGTTATTTTTTTCCCTGGTGACTCTTCTAATGCCTTTTTAGTCATCAAGGGATATCTAATATAGTGCTTCCTCAAAGGTTCTATGGACCTTTTTTTTCCTTGTATTAGTGGTTTTCATCAGTTTGCAAGAAGAAAAATGTAAGCTGTTTCCTTATTAGTTTTTGCAATGTAAGCCAGATGATTATTGGTTTCAGTAGCATAGATTCATCTTTAATTGATGGCGTTACACTTTTTCCTTTCAGAAACTAGCTAAATTTTTCCTTCTGCCTTCTCTCAACACCCTGGTCTGTTAGACTTTTTTATTTACCCTGGAGAACATCATTTGTAGACTGTCATCATGAAATCACCATCCAGGTTGCAGAACTTCTGAGGGGAACATAGGAAGTTGCAGGGGTCAATGAAGTGGAAAATTATGCCATAAGTATAGAATGTCATGGAAGAAGGGTGCTGCCTGACCCCGTGAAGCAGGGACGCTCTCATTGCAAAGTGCCCATGGTGCTGACCCCATGTTGAGGAGCAGAGGTGGCTGCATCAGCCTCTCATCACCTCACGGAACCTGAGGCCATGCTTCAGGGTGACCTGGGGTATGCTAAAACCCTGAAAACATTGTTGCTAGCTGGTACTCCTTTTAATAAGCTTAATTCATAGCCTTTGGGCTCAAAATAGTAATGCATTTTGGAACAGGGGGGCTGTGGTGCAGCCAGTATCACCCAGGGGTGGGTCAGCTGAGGAAGATTGCCAGGGCAGCTACTTGATTCAGGGATGACATTTGTAGTATCTGCTGTGTTTCCCTATAGTTGTCAATTTTAGGGCTTCAGAAACAGTTGTTTTGGTGTTGATACGCTAGTATATGCTTTGGTTTTAGCATTGGTGGATGTGTTGCAGAAACACTTTATAGTCTCTTACAAACCATGATGTAAGATCCTGATGACTTTACTACAAACAGAAACACCCAGAACTACTCTGCCACACTTAAAAATGTTTTCATCCAGGAGGTGAATACAAAGATATGACTAAGACCCCCTTTTGATGCCTTATGATTCAGGTGTCAATATCTTACACCTTCTTTACTTTTATATATGCATACTATTATATAGATGTATATAGGCCGCTGTTATGGAGTGTTCATGAACACTGTAGCCTGACATCATTTCCTTGAGAATCTGGTTGAATACAGCAGAAGGAATGAGAACAGCTGGCTAAAATGCAGGCATTAGAAGCTAAGGCATTTCATGATGTTTTACAACTTGCATTTTCATCCTTATTCTGGCTACTTAATCTATGGAAGAATGACTACACTAAAGAAAATATTAGGAATTTTAAAATACTTTTTTAATGAATGCTTGTGTATTTTTCTAATTTTAGTTTTCCTGTTTCCCATTTGTTTGATAAAAGTCTATCCACAGTGTATTGAAAAAATAACTTATTCAATGCCAGATGGTAAAGTCCTTAGTAATTGCACTATTTTTGAATTTCCTCTTATACTTTAATATCTGGAGTTGAAAATGGAAGCTCACCCTCTTAATTCTGGATATACAAATATAACTACACTTAAAGAAATTATGAAGTTCATCACTGCCTAGCATTTGGGAAGCAATATGAGTAATAAAAAAGTATGTTGTATATTAAGTTAAACAGTAAATGATGGGAAAAAGAGAAGCATTTTTGGTTTTGTTTTGAGATGGCATGGAGGGCTTTTTATCATACAATATATTTTTGCTCTTGAATACAATCTCAAAACAAAATAAAGTTTGTGTAAGTACAGACTTACACATATTCTTGGAGTTTGGTTTTATGGCAACAGAAATAACTATGAAGCCAAGATCCCTCACACAGGCTTTCACCTACCCTGTCCCTACACTGTCTCCTCCCAAGATGTTTAGAAGAACTCTGACAGAGTTGTGCCTCCTATTTTTATGCTCTGGTGCAGTTAAAAGGAATAATATATGCCAGTCTGTAACTCCAAACAGGGCAAGTCAGTGTGGATAACCATGAAGGGTCACTGATTTTACTACTGTGTTCCTCTGCTGAGGCATGCAAATAGCAGCAGTTCACTACAGCAGAACACATGCTGTTTCCCTTCCCTTACAAGGTATTGGCATCTGACAGTGAAAGATGACCAGCAGCAACATAAACTGTGTGCAATTACTACTGTATACCTAGCACAGTAGAATGTGGGTTTAACTGTGCGACAACTTTAGTCATGTAAAAAGGTAATGCCTGGAGGTGTCTTGTAGCGATAATGCACTTGGTAAGGTCAGATCTTAAAATTGAAGCAAAAAGTGAATGGTAATCTTAGGGACAAAGTTCTTTACAGACCTTTTGCATTTCTTTATAAACAGAGCCAGAACAGAATCAGCCTGGATGCTCTGGATGCTGTTTTTATATATATATATATACGCACACAAACAGAGACAGAACAGAATCAGCCTGGATGCTGTTTTTATATGTATACAAACACACACACACACACACACTTATTGCTAATGAGGAAGATGTCTTGCATATCTTTGAGCAGAAAAAAATACAGCCATAAGAGGAGTGCTGTGTCCAGTTCTGGGCCCCCCAGTTTAAGAAGGACAGGGAGCTGCTGAGGAGAGCCCTGCAAAGAGCCACAAAGATGATCAAGGGACTGGAGCATCTCCCTTATGAGGAAAGGCTGAGAGACCTGGGTTTGTTCAGTCTGGACAAGAGAAGGCTATGGGGGGATCTTATCAATGCTTATAAGTATCTGAAGGGTGGGTGTCAGGAGGATGGGACTGGACTCTTCTCAATGGTGCCCATTGACAGGGCAAGGGGCAATGGGCACAAGTTGGAACACAGATGGTTCCACTTAAATATGAGAAAAACCTCTTTCCTGTGAGGGTGCCAGAGCAGTGGCCCAGGCTGCCCAGAGAGGCTGTGGAGTCTCCTTCCCTGGAGACATTCAAACCCTGCCTGGACGTGGTCCTGTGCCCCCTGCTCTGGGTGTGCCTGCTCACGCAGGGGGGTTGGACAAGATGATCTCTTGAGGTCCCTTCCAACACCTACCATTCTGTGGTTCTGTGATTCTGTGAGAGCAAACTTGCTTCATTAAAACTGCCCATGAGTTTTAGGCATTAAAAATAATATAAAATGCAAAAATATTGTCTGAGCAAGGCACATAGAGAATAATATCTCTATGTGTAATGCTTTAGTATTAGTATTTAGCATTTTGTATGGGACCAGAAAGCTGCAGATCTGTCTGTATGTGTGCTAGAGGGCTGGACAGTTGAGATGGCAAAGTTCAACAGCAGCAGAACTCATAGAGGGAAAACATTTGTGCTTAAATATAATTTAGACAGCCCATGGCAGCCTTCCATGAGTTTTAAGTTTTATTAAAATAGTCACTTGAATACCTGGAGTCTCTGGTACTAGATGGCATATGTGGGAAATGTGCTGATCCATGTGAATGAAAGAAGCAGGCAGGCTGAAACTGAGTTATGCAAGGAGACACTGATGAAAACAGTGGCACTGTTCAGAGAGGGCTGATGGATTGTCTGTGTTGAAGCCAGTCCTTGAAGCAAAGTCAAATATTGCTCTGTGTGGAGCTTCTGACTTGTGGACCGGGCATAACAGGGTATGGGCACTACTAGCTTTATCTGAAGGGTAGATGGATGTTATGGAATGACAAATACTGTGTACAGCTGAGCTCCGACTGGGTTCACTTAGGGTTCTAACAGATGTGTGGCAGCAGGTGGAAATCAGGCATGAGGTGCTGCTGCCACCCCAGCCATCAACTGGGTCCCTGCCCTCTGATGGGACCTGGCTCTCCTGCAGGAAAGGGGTTCAACTCACAGTCGGGTCTCCAGTCATTGCAGTCTTCAGCTTGATATAATAGCATAGTAAACTGAAAATGGTTTAATTTAATATGAGGACCTAAGCACTGATTCTGTGCTAAGACCTAAGAGCTGATCTACTAGGAGATGGGCTGTCCTGTGGAGGACAGCCCTCCCCAGCAACATAAACCACCTCATTTGTTTTCTGCCACTTATGTTTGTGGCTTTATCAGTGCTCTGAAGGGATCAAGGAATTAATTTTGTATATATTCTGACTTTTAAAACCAGAAGAGCTACTTAAAGGTTAGTATAAGGTGTTGATTAGCAATAAGGTGTATCACTAAATTGCCTGTGATCCCTGTTAAGTGAGGAATGGTCTGTAATATCATTACATTTTTCAGCATTAAGTACAGTCAGTTCTCATTATCTGCAGTGACTAGTGGTGGAGTAAAATAAGCAAAACAAAGCTGTGGATAATGTGAATCATATTTAAGTGATGCTGTAAGAACATGCAGTGAGAGAGTATTGGTAAAGAGGAAGGTCAGTAATGCATGTGTTCTGAATCTCAGGGACTCCTGAGAGGTCACTTGAAACAAGCTGGTGCACAACTTGTGCACGTGGCTGTTCTGCTTCCTGACCCATGTCAGCTACGTGGAGCCAAGCACCTCCACCACCCAGGTAGCAGAGGGCTGGCTGTCCTGGCAGCAGTGCAAGAGGAGCTCATTATCTTGCCAGCCTGCTTGTGTCATCCAGCTGGTGTGTTTTGTCACAACCTACACTGTGGAGTTTTCAGAGACAGAAGCTGCCTTGTTATTGCATGTCTTGCACAGAGCTTAGCAGAGTGAGTCCTGAAGCTTGGTCCAGCATCCCATTATGGTTTACAGCCTGTAAACAACTGTATGAAAGAAGATTTCATGGGAGCCATAGAGCCTTTGTTACTGTGGACCATGCAGATTTGTTGATTCAGCTCTCACCTCTTTATGAAAGACGTAGGACTGCAGTAGAAAGACTGCATCCCTTGTTCTGACATTCCAAGTTGTACTGCCTAGCTGTTAAAGAGCTGTAGGAGCTTTTTCACACATGCTTCTTGAAGACTATGCTCTTCTTTGACACATCCACATGTAGTTTCGGGGTGAGCTGATAATGTCTGGCAGGTGCAGCACAAGGCACAAATGGCCTCTTCCATTACTGTGTTTGCTGGCTCTTGTCTCAAGCAAATTCATGGTAGACTGGTTTGGGAATCCCTTCTCTAGGGAAGTCACTGTATCTATCTTTCATCTGGAAAAAGATATATGTGTTTCTGTTGTAGATTTGCATTTGTAAGATGACCACTTATCTTATCTATGGACGGGGGTGAGAGGAAGAACAGAAATACTAAAATAGGTATTTTTCTTCTGCCATATCTTTTAGCTGGAAGAGTTCATTCTTTTATGTAAAATTGTCGTTTACTTGCAAAAGCATGAATAATCAGAAAAAGCTTTTTGAAAACATTTTACATTTGTGCTTGAACCTCCAAGGTTGGTTTCCACTGAGAAAAGGGCAATCAGATTACTCCTGTCTTTAGTTCATAACCACCTCAGCTCTTTTGCACTTCATGCTTCAATCAGGCATCATCACTGGGACAAAAGTCTAATCACCCAAATTGTTGAAATGCACACAATAAATATTGGACACTCTGTGTCACGAAAAAGTGTAACATGCCTTTTTGCCATCTACAAAATATTTCTCTCTTTTGTATTTAAAAACATGGATTATAGTCCTGGCCAATATTGAGGGATTGACATAATGTTCATTTGACCGTGATTTGCTTATTTAGAAGGCTGTAATGTTATAAAATCTGGCATCTGAGAAAAGCGGAAATTATCTTAATCCCTCATAGAAGCACGCTGCATTATTGTGCTGTGCCTGCAAAAGCGCAGCTCCAAAGGAGTAGATTATAATCACATAAAACTTCATTTTCATCTTGGACAAAATCATTGTGTCCCCAGGCAATATTGACATGGTGTCGTGGTTTAGCCCCGGTCAGCAACCAAGCACCACGCAGCCGCTCGCTCACTCCCCCCTGGTGGGATGGGGGAGAGAATCGGAAGAGTAAAAGTGAGGAAACTCATGGGTTGAGATAAAGACAGTTTAATTGGGACAGAAAGAGCCGCGCACGCAAGCAAAGCAAAATAAGGCATTCATTCACTGCTTCCCATGGGCAGGCAGGTGTTCAGCCATCTCCAGGAAAGCAGGGCTCCATCATGTGTAACGGTTACTTGGGAAGACAAACGCCATCACTCCCAATGTCCCCCCTTCCTTCTTCTTCCCCCAGCTTTATATACCGAGCATGACACCATATGGTGTGGAATATCCCTTTGGTCAGTTGGGGTCAGCTGTCCCAGCTGTGTCCCCTCCCAGCTTCCCGTGCACCCGGCACAGCATGGGGAGCTGAAAAAGTCCTTGACTAGGGTAAGCGCTACTGAGCAACAACTAAAACATCTCCGCATTATCACCACTGCTTCAGCACAAATCCAAAACACAGCCCCATACTAGCTACTGCGAAGAAAATTAACTCTATCCCAATCCCAGCTGAAACCAGGACACATGGATTTACCCATTTTTATTCCTGCTCTTTCTTTTCAGTTATGATCTTCTGTAAAGTCTCCCTATCTAGTGCTTGAATCCTGTGCTGGCATAATTTCTTAAACCTCAAAAACCCCATGTCATCGTCTCACTGAAGACATGTAAAGGTTGCATTTCTTCCATATTTCTCCTCAGCCCCAGCAAGGAATACAGATTAGTCTAACTTGTGATACATCTTTAACCACGTTACGAGTTAGTGCACCTGCAGGGTGCCTGTAATGACAGAAGCTGTCCTTCCAAAACAAGCCAGAATGACCAGATCTGGAGCCCGATTCCCAGCTCCTCCCTGGGCTGGTGCTCTGAGAGCTGACTGATAACTGGATCAGCTGTCCATGTTTCAAGTGTGAGTGTGAATGAAAAAGGGTAAAGCTGAAGTAACTGCCAACAGAATGATTTGGGAGGGGTCTGTGGTTCCTGTGACCAGCATCTGTGCCCCTGTTTGGTGAGCACAGCATTAATACATAGGTGTGTATACATAGGTGTAACCCTATAGGGTATGATATATATGTGTCACACGGTGGTGCTGCTGTGCAGCAAATGTGAAACCTGGTCCAGTATTGGCAAGGAAAAAAATGATACCTACCACTGTGCAAATGTATCGGCTTGTATGTGTGTGTGTGTATGCGTGTCCACACATGGGTTTCCAGGCTGTGTGAGAGCAGTTCATCTCTTATTTGTGTCACAGCTGATAAGTCAGATGCTGGTTTTTTTTGTTGTGCTGCATCTGTATCTACCTGTGTAGTTTATATGCATTCCTCTTCAAAGTGGATGTTTTAAGTCAGCACTAAACAAATGATGAGCAGGCCCTGGATACGGTGTGGAACAGCAGCAGATTTCCCAAAAAGGAAGGAAAGTTTAAGCTTCTGGAGTATGTTTGTAAAAAGGAAGCCCTTAACAGTGTAGAAAATAGCCTTTCAAATTGCAGGTTATAAATGTCAGCCAATAGGATTAGAGTCCCAGTTGTGTTCTTGGTTAACTCAACCTTTTCTTGGTGCTGTTCTCAAGCAAATGTCAAAGAAATAACAGGTAACTGTCACTCTTATTAGTGAAACGAACTGTGGCATTATTATTAAATCATGTTATTGCCTTGTGCTTTTGTCAGAATTATATTTTGTCATAACCATGATGGTCTAAGGACAAAGACAGCACTTGGGTTGCTGGAAAAACTAATATACTTTATTAAATAACTGGTATGACAGGAAGAAATGGACAAATTTTGTCACTCAAGCCCTTCTTCAGATTTCCAGGTTTGAGTATGCAAAAGCTTGTCTGATTTTTCTAATTATATAATGTCTGATAATGTCTACCAACAAATCACTTTCACCTTTGTTAGAGTGGGTATCAGTTTATCAGGGCAAAGAAGGATCCCTGAGTTCCAGTGGACCTTCCAACCAATAAACCACTCTGGGTTGAATCAATTCAATTAAAAACTCCCAAAACAGCATCTAGGCCCCTTAAAAACATTCATGTGTGTGTAAATGACCATTGTAGAAAAATGTACTGGCTGTATTAAATCCTTCCATTTTCTTATTGTTTTCTCAATAAATAAGTATTTTTAAAAGGTAAGTCTGTAGTTGATGGTTCTGATTTCTTAAACACTGCTTGAATCCTGGTGACTTGATGACATAATTTTAATGCAAATGTGCTAACCTAAACAATTTCACTTTTCTTCGATTTTATCTTTCTCACTGTAGTCAGGCACCATTGCACATCTCTGTTGTTGTATATAAAGATGAATCAAATACAAATCCTCATCAGAGACAAGTTCTTTGAGTTCCTTAAAGCACTCTCCTCATCACAGACCACATGGATAATATCAATTTGTAGCAGGTAGGTACCACTTCAACCAGCAAGAATCTTTATACTGTCTCTGGTCTGATTGCCACTTCCCACACATGCTTCTTAAACTCAGCTGGAGAATAGATATTAAATTTTGTTTATCCATGGCTTTGTATTTATTAATCATATATCCATTATTTTACTAGATTTGGTAAGTTTTTGCCACATCCATTAGAAGACCATTAATGCATTGTACAGCATATATCAACTTCAACTTTTTTTCTGATTTTGATAGAATTTGGTGTCATCTTTCTGGTTTGGGGGTATACCTAACACTCCACATCTCTGCCTCAGACTTCCAGTGACCAGAGACAGCGAGCAGCTCTTGGTCTATGGAGTCTGTTGGAGAGGCACTCCTGGACATGCCAAGGAGCAGCTAATCCCAGGGGCAGGGAAATACTACCAGTTTCTTCTCTCCTGCAGCCACAGCTCCAGCCTGCGGGGACTGGGAGCAATGCTGGCGAGTATTTTGCCATCTCGTGGCAGATCACAGGCAAAACAGCTCTGGGTGGTCATGAACACTCTGCTGCCCAGGAAGAACAAAACCAGAATGGATGAGTTTGGTTGTGGTAACTGTAAAATGGCACTCTGAAGGTTTGCAGCTGTGCAGAACAACCCAGATCCTGCAGAGACCATTATCCTGCAGCTCTGACATGTTCTCTGCATGTCCGTGGTGTCATCTGAAATGAAGACAGGGAAGTTGACTGTGATGTGTTTGTGGGATGCTGTGGCTAACTTGGGATATGCTAAAACAAAACAAAACAAAAAACCTAAATTGAATATCCTGAGCCTCCTTCTGATCTCCTTCCCCAGAGGAGCTGTCACTGCAGTGCCTGAGAAGGATTCTTCCCTAGCCCGCAGCCTCCTACTCCCAGCATGTGCCCAGCTGCCCCTCTCCAAGGCACCCCATGGTGCTGCTCCTACCCCTGCCCCTGCCATGTGGAGCGAGCAGGTAGGACTCAGCACCCACATCCCCATGCAGGTAGGAGACTTGCTCTGGTGGGGGTACTAGAGGAGAGATGTCAGGAGCAAGATCTCAGTGGCAATGGCCCTGGTGTCCCTCCAGAGACATCTGCTCAGTGCCCGCATCTCTGGTGTCTGAGTACCTCACTTCTGTGGTGAGGAGCACAGTGGAGGTAAGGGGATGTCACACCTGCTGTCAGGGCAAGCCAGGGAGATGGATGGGGTAGTTTGATGTCAGGGACTGCGGGTCCTACTGGCAAGAGGTTGGGCACTGCCAGTGCTGTGTCTGCTGCTCAGGAGGGAATGAGAACAAAGCTCCCATGTACTCTCCCCACAAAAAAGTTGTCAATGGGCAAAAGCTGTGTTGCGGATCAAGAATCTCCAAACACAAAGGCTCAGAGGGAGCAGAGCCCAGCCTCTGCAAGGGAAGGCTTTTCCCCAGCTCTGAGAGGTTTGTGGGTGGGATGAGGAAGAGTAGGTCTGCTATGAGGATTGTGGGAGAAGAGACATAGGCTTCTGCTCTTCCAAGCTGTGTCGAGAAACAACCCCCAGAAAGATCCCTTTAACTTCCAGACTTGCTTCTTTTCAGCTCAGAGGTGAAAGTCCTTCTGTGAAAGGGGGGGCTTTACAGCCCCTTCTTGCTGGCCGGGGTCACTCCTGATGAGCATTGGTGAGTGTGCATCAGTCAGCCATAGCAAAAGTTCAGGTGGTTTGTATCAGACAGGTTACCTGCTGGGTGATATAAGCAGGAAGATGTCACAGAACCAAGTCCAGACTGCCAGCAGCTGCTGAAAACCACATGCTCCCTTTGCTGGCCTTTTTGGGCTGGCTCCTACCTCAGGGTTCACCTGTGTGCCTAGTAAAATACTAAGGCAAACCAAAGATTTTCTTCAGAAGCTGATGCCTACTTGTGAGAGTATGCACACAGGCGAGCAGCTGGAAGGAAAGAGCTCTTTGGACAGCAGTCCCACCACTGGGACACAATGAAGGATGCTGTGGATGTCAGGCTGATGGAGAGGCTGGGGAAGAGCCAGCCAGTTTGCTGTTCCCTCCCCTGCAGACCTTGGCTGCCCGTGAGCCTCCTCCTGGTGCTTAGGCATCCATGCTCTCACCCTGAATCGCAAAAACGTGAGCATGGGACGAGAGCCACAAACCACTGAAGCACTAGTGAGTGCCCTATTAAAACCAACAGCAAATTAACATGCAAACCCATCCCCAGGTTAACCAGAGGGAGGTGCTGCCAGGGGTCACACCTGTGCAACTGGAAGCAGGAAAAGTCAGTGCTACATCTCACCCCCCTACTTATCTGTAGGGAGGAGAGTCTTGTCTCTCTGAGCAATGTTATCTTGATTACAAGTGGGAAAAAGAAGAGAAACACCTTTCAAAGACAGCAAGTGACACATTTGCTTGGGTTTTATTCTTATTTTTGTGTTAAACACAACTTCAAAATATTCTGGGGATATAATTATCACACTATGAGAATACAGGATGGCTTTATATAACTGCAACTTTCAAACACCCTACTGAGAAACATTAAAGTTATGTGCCAGCAATACTCTGTCTCCTTCACTTATCAAAAGTGTTCAGTGTAAAACATGCCACATGTTTTTTACTGAGGAATCAAACCAACAGGATCTATTGACAAATATCTTTGGCAGTGTTATTGTCAATGGCAGTATCTCTTGCATGGTCTAGGAAGGATGCCCTACGGGAAGGCAGTTGACTGGAAGATGCTGTTTGTGCTCTTTGGCTGAGGATATGTGTGTTGACATGTTCCTACTGACACAAAGCAGGACTTTTGGAAGAGGTTCTTAAGCTTGACGCCTCCACTGTCCAGTAAGATGACAAGACAGGGTTCCTCCCTGGGAGGACCTCCATTACCTGAAAAGGTAATTTTTCTTACACATAGGTGAGATATTAAACCAGACAGACACTAAAGATTTGCATGTGAAAAAGCACTGCTTTTTTGCAGCCTCCTAGAGTACGGATGGCTTGTGTGCATGGCCTGTGAGCACACAGGCTGATGGCAAGCTCTGTGAGCATACACAGAGTTGAGAGTAAACTGATATGTGGGATGAATTTCTTTATCTGCAAACAGGATACCTAATGACACGGACTCTCCTTCTTGAAGTTAAAGCTGGAAGGAGACTTGTCCTGATGAGCAGAGCTCATATTTGCCACAGAATATTACTATTATTCACAGGATCCACTTTTCTTTCAGTGTTTCTGATATTGATAATAAAAGATACAGAGGTATACTAAGATGGAAATCTTTATGGAAGGCAACTAGGCAATGCCTTGGAAGTCTGCTCAAGTATTCTTCTAGGGACTGAAAAACAAAACAAAAAATTTGCTCTTTTTAAAAAAATTGCTTTTATGGGGGAGGAAGAGCATGGTAGTTCATAGGTGTATAAGATAATGTATAGGACACGATGATGTTTGTCTGTGACAAATAGTCTCATCACCCAAATCAGTTCTCCATCTCACACACATACTGAGTCAATGAGAAAATGTCTCTCAATGTCTTAGGGAAAACAGGAGATCTGACTTCTTACAAGCAATTCACTATTTTTCCAATGTGTAAAACAATGCAAAATGTTGCATTTTTCTTTTGTGCAAGGCTCTTTCTTCCATCTTGTCTGAGTGAGTGTGGTTTGATGCTTTTCTCTTCCTGACAACTTTCATTCTGTTCTCTTTCCTGGAGGTTGGTCATGCTACCAAGAGAGGGCAGCAACCAAGCACAGAAACTGCACACCTAGCCCTTTATTAGGTCACACGGCAATTTAATTTGAGGGATCATTAGCACAGAAGACCTGTGTCTTACTGTAATTACTGCTCAATGCACTTAGCCCGCTGCCAATTCGTTCTCACTGCAAAAGCAACCCTCTGAATTGCTCTCTTCTCTTTGTGTTGTGTTTCAGACAAAAGAAATAAGCCCAAACTTCTGTTGAATCATTTGGAATTAAGTTCCGTGCCATGGGAGCGTGGTCAGACAAACACCAGGGGCTGCTCTGGGGATGCTGTGTAGGAGGCATAGATCCAACACCTGCATTTCCACAGCTTTACAGGGGACTGAAAGCGTGTGACAAGTGTACAGCTATTTTGCACCTTTATTTCCATGTGTAAGACATTTTCATAGTTCATGCTGTCACCTTCCTACTGCAGGCTGTATTACTGATAATAGATGCTCTGCCCTTTAAAGGGCAGTGTTTTCTCTAAAATCCACCATTCCTATAAGATTCAGAGCCACCTCCTTCATGTGTGAGACTGCATGATCAGGTCACCACATATCTTTAAGGATATGTTTCTTCCAGTATTTATTGACTGGATCCAGGTTGAATCTGCTTTAGAAACAAAAGTGACCTGTTTGGATTTGATTTGGATAATTATTTTTATGTTAAAAAGATCTGCAGTGTTTTGGCCCCTGCCTCTGGAGGCAGTTGGTTCTACTGCCTTTATTTTTGAGATTACAACATTAAAACACAACGTTGACAGTGGACTTTTGCTTAGTGAGGAAAATGTCATGGCCTTGGGAGGCTTCGTGTGGACTTTGTCTTACTGCGGGACAAAAGTGCTATTGCTGTCTGGGGCTCTGCTCTTCCCATGTCAAACACAGATGCTGGCTCTTTACCCAGTCAGTGGAAAACAGCAGAAGCTCTGATAAAATGAAACTAGCATTTAAGAGCAGAAGAAGAAACCATCCCCAAGCACACTGTGTGGAGCTGTACGGGGCTGTAAGGGTGGGAATGCACGAAGCGCTGGATGACTCCTGCCATCTGCGCTATACTTAGACTTGAACAGACTAATGCTGGCTTAACCTTGTGTATAAAAAAAGGAAGAGCTGTGGGTCAGACCGAGCCCTCATTGTGGGAGACCTTGATGGGCTTCTCAGGGCAGGAGGAGCTGAGAGAGCACCAAGCCCACAGGGAAGTTGTTCAGCGCAGTGTCAGACCCGGATTGCTTTGGAGAGAGAAACAACTGAGGTCCCCCCAGTGATCCTGCCCATTCCTCCTCAGCCAGGAGGCTGCACAGCAAACAGCATTTTAGGGGGAAGGAGTTTAAAAGAGAGGAGGGGAAGCACAGGAAATGGGAGTGGTGGGGTTATACCAGGCAGGCACTGTTCTCTGTGCAGGTACCACTGCTCTTACCACCTGAGCCTGAGCCTGCTCCAGATGCCCTCTGTAACCTGGGTGAGGGCATTGAAGCCCAGATTAATTTAAAGACCAATTCAGTTGCCTAAATTCCCTGGAGGGTATCACTTTCACACTACAGCTAAATTGGTCTGGCAGCTGCTGAAAGCAGCAGGACCCCTCCTGTCCAGCTCTCCCATGGGGGCTTTGCTCAGGTCTGCAAGTGGCCTTAGCAGAATTAAGAACCCCAGCTCCTCCTATTGCTTCACACAAAGGGAGGATGCTCCTGTAAATTCAGCTCAAGCTATGCAAATGACAATTAAAGAAATAAACAGGAATCATACAGCAAAAGGCTGGCTGTTCTGTTTTCTGCAGGTGCTGTGCTTTGTATTACCTCCCCAGAGCTGCCAGCATTGGCTTCATAGTGCTGTCCCTGTGTATGACCTTCACTGATTTTGGCTGGGGTGAGAGTGCAGATTACACAAGGGATGGATGAGCTTCCACCCTGCAATCCCTATGCCAACATCTTCAGCAAAGCACCTCCCTTTGCAGCATAAGACCTACAACAAGAGCTGGACCCCCCTGGATGGACTTCTCCATTGGCAGTGGCCTGGTGGGTCTCCATGGGAAGTGTCTGGCGAGTGCTCAGCATCGAGTTCATCAGCAAAAAGGGCTGGGAACTATGGAACTCAGATATCAGCTTTTTTCTCAGCATTTCTGCCTTCTTTCAGTAGCACAGGTAATAGCTTCCTCCAGTCAAACAAGTTTGTTATTTAAAAAAGGCAAGGAATTATTTTTTTTATATTGTCCTAACACTCAGTAGTTCTTGTGCTTTTTCCTTTCTCTGACTTTTTTTTTAAAGAATGGAGAAAACAGACAGTAGTCACACCAACAAATCATATTTTGATGTGTGTGTGTGTTTTAATGGGCAGTAATAACTCCAGACAAACGGCTCTCAGCAGAGAGCAGCAAAAGGCTAACAGCTTGAGCACAGGTCTAAGAGACTCCAAGCCAATTAATGAACCATGTAGCCTCTCTGCTGAAATCAAAGATCCCTCAAGCAGGGTTTCGGGAGTTTGCAGCAGTAATGAGACTACAGAGGCTGTTTTCTGTAAGTTTGTTTTTCTGCATGCTGACAATGATGCAGATGAATCCATCCGGATCCAGCATCTGCTGCAGAATAAATTTTGTGTTAAATCTGGAATAATCTTTGCAGAGATATGTTGTAGTGAATGTGTCTTGGAAAACTTAAGTGATGCTATGTATGGCTCAGCATGGACTGAGAAAATTTTTGGAATGGATCTTGGTATGTGTTTCAGTCTTACACCTCCTTTGTCAATGCTCTTAACATCATAAATTGCAAATTTGTGATTCCTGTGAGGCCATTGAATAACCTACCTATCCAGGAAAAGACCTTTTTTTTTTTTTTGCTTTGCAGGCTGTTAACACACTGTAAGAGGATAGTCCTGGCTTTGCAAAACAAGTGGAGAAAATTTTGGGGGAGTCTACATACAGGCAACAATGAAAGGTACAGAAGGAGGAAACTATGAAACAGAAACTAGAGCGCGTCAGAGAAAAGTGGTGAAGACAGACAATGTTTAGAATAAAGCAGAAGTGATATTCCTTGCTTTTGTTTTATAAAGGAAGGGAAACTCTTCTTTTGACAAAACTAATTGTAAAGTTCTCCGCCAAGGCATGCCAATTAAGTACTGCAGAATGCATGCGTATATGAAGGCATGGCTACTTAGAGGTACGAAATGCTGCCAACCCCAAACCCTAGATATGTTTGGCTTTATCTTGTGAGCTCTGCCAGATGTGTGTTGTTTTCCATGAACAATGTACAGCTCTTCACATCTTCCAGCTGATACCAAAAAATAGTAACAAAAGAGGAATATTAGTCATCACAATGAAACAATACATCACGAAAGGCACTCTATGAAATACACTGCTACTTTGAGAAATGGGCATTTCAAAGATACTGTACTTTTGTTACATTTGGGATTTTTTTTTCTGTATAGAAAAACATTTTCTGATGCATTTTGTAATTTCAAGAAACATTTTCTTGGCTCATTTTAACTAAATTTTGCTTGTCACATTCTTTAAAGGAAAAAATTAGACAATTATATTTGAGAGAATAGTGTGGGAGGCTGTGTTTGTCTTCAAGGCAAGTGTTCTGAGCTCAAGCTGGAAAAGGAGGAGAGCCACAGTAATGTCATTGTTTTGAATTACTTCCATTTTGTGCACTTCAGATACCCTAGTACTTAAGCATATTTGAAGAGATTTAAGACATATCTTCAATGTTCCTTTTTTCCCCCTGCACTTGATAAGACTGCTAGCTGTGATTCGGTAAGCCAGCTTGCATTTGATTTCCCTGTAATTTTGTATTGCTGATGTGGAATGTAATTACTAAAATAACATGGGAAATCATTGCTTTTTTCTGGTGGAAATGAAATTTTAACATGATAATTTGTGATTTTCTGAATGAATGAAATCTGGCTATTCCAAATGTAAGGACAGTCAGCTCTGAGCACAACAATTTGTTCCTTGCTGAAGGGAAAAAGCAGCGAGAGGGGCTTTGGTGTTTGGTTCATCGTCAATGCCATGCTTATGGGAGGTAGCTGACATGATATCTGTGCCATTGTTTGCATGCAGCGTGGTTTTGGACCCAATGTTTTGTGTTCTGCCTCTGTCCCCTGTTTTGCAAATGAGGAGAATAAGAGGTATGTATGTCTCTCTCAAATATTTAGGGAGAGAATCAGTTATGGACACACCACATGCTTTATCCACATGTGGGCTCTGCCCTTGTGTCACAGGAAAGCAGATCTGTGGAGCTGGAGAGCTGCTGTGTGTCCGCAGCCCTTGCAAAGTGGCCTCGGTGCAGCCAGTCATGGTGCCTGGGATGGCAGAAAGTCCTGAACAGGGTAGGGGGTTTCTCAGTTAATCACCCCCGTGTCCCTGGTGCTGCGAGTGATGCCCATGGACAACAGGAAGCTGCCTGCAGGCAGAGGGGCGTTTCTGACTCCAGTGCTGCAGAATAGGTCGCCATACACAGTGGGGCAGGTCTCTGCTCTCCTCTGCTCCCCTTGCCACACCGGGGTGGCCAGAGCCACCCAAGCTCCTCAAGGAGCACAAGCACTGCGAGCATGGATGGAAGGTTTCAGCTGTGGGAGGCTTTCAGAGTTCCTCTGCCAGTGCTGATCCATTTAAATGCTGTCTATGATATTTTTTACCTTTTTTATTTTTCCCGCCAGTGTAAAAGTAGTTTTTCCTGTGATATTTAAAACAGTAAACATCAGACAAACTATCTACAGCATACAGTCTATAAACCGTACCAATGGGAGGATTATGCAAAGAAGACAGAAGGAAAAGAGAATGGGAAGAAGTCTAAGAGGAACAGGAAGAGATATGGTCTGTCCTGGGCTGTTATACAGCTAAGTGTTTCCAAAAAGGGAAACCAGTTCTCAGGCTTGCACCAGACCTCAGCAACCCAGAGACTCCTGTTCTTGAGCTACTGAGCTGCTGTGTTGCTGTTGCTAGTTATTTCTTCCACCTCTATAAAACTGTTCCTTCTGGCTGCTCCCGGGAGACACCAGTTGCTTTGCTGGTGAGAAGCCCATACTTGCAGGTAATATCCTACTGCGCAGCTCTCAGGCAATGTTTGAGGGTTAAAGTCCCCAGGTCATTTACGCTTTAATGTTGTTCTCTTTCAGTAGCTAGTTCAGAAAAAAAGTATTCCTGCAATGTGTACTGTCTGCTCATACTGCTGCATACTGCATGCAAGAACCAGACAGACGGCTATCTTGTACGCTAGGTGCCTGCAAATAAAAACTGCCATCTCATTTTCATGCAGGAAAGTGTGCCTTGTCACTACTGATCACTGCCCATCCTCTTGCCAGCCTTACTGGGATGCTTAGCTGCTGCCCCACTGGCTGACAACTGCCTGGCCATTAAGTGACGGTCCAACTGGGATTTGCAGACTCCAGCCAAATGAAAGTCCTGTTACTTGTCTTAGGATGCATTTGCTGCTGACCACAGCTCTGCTGTACCTCTCCCAGGCAGGTGCCTTCATGCTATGTGTGGAGTTCCCCAAGTACTGCAGCAGAATGCAGTACTTAAAAGGGTATGTGGGGATACTCTGGCAAAGGGAGGAAATTTGTATCCTGTGCTAAGAAAAGCCTAAGAAATGCATATATCATCCAGCTGTGACCTGTCCCTGCTCTCACACTCGTGATTGTGAGTGCTGGAAAACCAAGCTGGGTGACACTACCCCGACTTTGGTATGGTAAAAGAAAAACAGTTCAGGAGTTGTGAGCATTCTGGGTGAGCAATACTGTGCTACAAACCAAATAGATGGAATTATGTCTAAAGCTGAATTACCAGTCTCCGGGAGAAGCCGGAGCACTGTTGCCATGACTATCCTGTTTGTGAGGGAGACTCTCGCCTGCATATCAGAGCATGCAGCAGCCAGCAGCCTCTGTGCTGTCTTCTCCCTCTGGAGGTCCCAAATGTTACCCTGACATCACCCGTCACCTCGGTACGCTCTGTCCTGGCAGAAGTGAGCAAAGGGCCAGAGATGCAGGGAGACTTGGGGGATGCTGAGCATCACACTGGACTTGGGTAAAGGCTCCTGGCCCTGGGCAGGGGGCCTGCGGTAACGCCCTGCTTCAGCAAGAGTGCTGGAAGCAGGCACCTGATTAACAGTTGGAAACTGGATGTACCCAGACACACAGGGAAGGGGAGTGGTGAGACTGAGGGCTGGGACAGCAAGGCAGCACACTGGAAAAATGCTGTCTGGCATCAGTCTCAGCCCATTCAGTGGGTTAGGCGCTTGGAGATCTCTCCATGCTTTGCTACATTCAGCTGTTGAACAAGAACAGTGATCCTCAAGTCGCAGAAGGGTACATATATTTTATTTACAAATTCTTGTTATAGAAGGCATTGCACAATGGGAACTAGAGCTGACACACTTTGTATGCCTAATGGTGTATTTGGCTTTCTCTGCAACAAGTTATTAGTGATTTTAAATTTTCCTTTGCTCTACCTGAAGGCCTATAAAGACTTCTGCAAAAAATGCTGAGACTTATTAACTAGAATCAGCCATTTGCTGGTTTTTTTTTCTCTTAAAAGTATAATCTTATTGCAAAATTTCTGTCACTTGTCTCAGTTGTTTCCCAGTTAATTTGGCCTGTGGAAAATGTGAAGTCTTGTGGCTGCCACCTTGCCCTGCACTGCATCCGCCTTAGAGAAAGGACACGGTAAAAGCAGCAGCTCTTCCTTTTCAGGAAACCATCAATATCACATTTGGCGTAACTACTAAAAAGGGAAAAAAAAAAACAAAAACAAAACCAAAACTGAGATAAGGCAGCTTCTCCTCAGATATCAGTGCTGGGGATGATTTGCCTCTGCTCTCTGGCTGACAGCCAGAGTTGGGGGATGCCCAAGGAAAGGACAGTTCCTGAGCACCTGAGGTATTAGTGGCATATATCCAAAAGATTTATAAATCTTAAATAAGCTAAGGCAATCTGTGGAGAACAGTTTTAATAAGTTCAGTGTCGTTAGCATTAAAAACCAAGCAAACAGCTCCAATCTGCTCTAACTGAATCTTCTGAGGTGTGCTTGCAAGAAACCCTAGTATTTTAGTAATCCAGCCCACAGAAGAAAATGGAGTAGATGCTCATATGCTGCTGGAGTGGAACAGGCAGCCCAGATAAAGAGGGAATTGGTTACATGGGTGTCTGTTGCTGACTGCCTCAGAAATGTGAAACCTCACTGTTAAAGGCAAGTGCGGAAGAGCTTGTGGGGTTTCCTCAGGCAAGTTGGGCGTCTGGAAAGGAGGACACGGGGCAATGCCCAGGGGTTGGCTGTGGCCGACGGCAGCTCTGCAAGGAGAAGAGCCACTACCGAAATGACACCAGTCTTTCTTATCAGAAAACCATCAGACAGAAAGGCAGAGACACCCCTGCACAAGGGAACTGAGAAATTCAGTAGCTGAGCCTTATGTCATTTTAAAAAAAACCACCCAAACCTCTGCCTCCTAACCTAGAATTAAGTCAGACTTGGAAATAGTTTTCCTGTTAGCCCATGCCCTCTGTTTCTTCAGGGTCAAGCTACAGTCAGCAGAGACAGAGTAACTGAAGAGTCCCTGGTCACAATTTAATAAGAAGCTACTGCCAGAGATCTTTTTGCTAAGAAGCCACACACTTGCCTCTGACCAGCAGCTTATGGAAATTGTTAGAAGGCAGAAAATGAGAGCAGAACTCTCCATAGCACATACGTGTGTGATTGCGTGTGTGCGTACACACCCACCCACCCATGCAGCCAGAAACCACTGGGAACTGGGATTCTTTGCTACAGACAGAAAGGTTTCTGACTATATACAGCAATGTAAAAGGTCACAGCTAGTCTTAACTGATTGGTGCCTCTGCAGACTTCGAATCACAGTTACAGCTGCAGATGTCTAAAATGTAGGGTCCCTTATAGCACTTGCATCTGAAGCCAAGGACTGAGATACTACTGGCATGCTCCCAGCCACTCGGCAGCTTCTGCAGAAGCTGCAGCGCGCAGTGTGTTGCAATCCAGACTGTTGCCTAGTGCCTGTACTCTGTTTTGTTTGCTCTCTGCGGTTGTGCTGGCTGGTGCTTACGGTAAATGGAGTATTTCTCTGATTACCCCCCGCCCCTTCTACTGACATCTATTTGAGGAAAAATAGCTTTACCATATAGATGTTTGCTTCCAACCATTCTGGACCCCCTGGAGCCCTTTGAGCTTTCCGTCAGCCCAGAGTGCTCCTGGCTGATCAGCTCCGTAGTTTTTCTCTGCAGTGAATTAGCAGAGGAGTCTGTACAAATACCTGGGATTTAAATATGCGTATTCCCAAGTATCATGACTAGCCTAGTAGGTTTCATTGTAGGTGAAATATCTGTTCTATACTTGGAAAGCAGAGGATGTTATGTATTTTTTATTCCACCCACTGTTGAAATCTTGTAAATTCAATAGCTAAAATTCCATATATCTTTATCAACACTGCCAGGCCCATCCTTTCATTGGCCTGAGAGCAAAGAAAGGAAAATAACAGGGTGCTAATACATATGAGGTAAAAAAAGGGCAGCAAAGAGACTGTGAGCAGTCTGTTCTGGAAGTTTCATGTTTATAATATACCAGAATGGGTATAGCTTGCAGGACAGGAGAGGCTTCTGGTGTCACAAGCACAAAACCTGAAGTTTAACAGAGCAAAGGATTAGTCAAACGAATCGATTATAAGCAAATTCACAGTCTGTGTCCAACATATCTCTGGTATAGGATCACACCATGGCAGAGCACGGTTCAACCCCAGCATGGCTAGCAATGTGAACACACCTGGGTCTACCTAATAATGGCACGGTTAAGGTATAGTGAGCTAATTTTTAATGGTAAGCTAATTTTTGATGCGTTTGTTATCTACAGCTTAGCCAACTTTTGACTTAAAGCAACTGTACTGATGAATCTGAGATTATTTTGTAAGTTGCAAATGTTGCTTTGGCAGAGAATTTTACTCTGGCAGCTGCTTTTGTTACATTTAAATTCTGTCATGTTAAATTTACAAGTTTTACTGCTCAAGATCTGCTATGCAGCCTAGGGCAGCCTCTCCCAAAATGCCAGGCTATTGTTACTGAAAAGGCAACATATGGTTGTACACTGGCTAGCAGGAATGTCTTTTGGATGTATGAATTCAGATATGCAGATCTTTTACAGTATATGCTAGGGGTTACTACGAGAGGAAGAAAATTGGGTTTGTCTTCTTGGAGGGAAATTCAGCTTTCATGAGGTTCACAAATACTGACCTGAAAGCTAGGTGCACATCTGCCACTGATTTTAACAAGAGAAATGTTTGAATTTCTGAAAATTGCAATCTCTGTCAAGGTACTTTCAACCTCTTGAATTAGCACCAGAGGCAGCGGAGAGTGAGGAAAGGAAGTTTTGCAGCTTGCTCATCAAATACCAGAAGGGTGAGGAAAGACGTAGGTTAATTAGACTGTCTAAAAACCCTGAACTCCCTTTATAAGGATATTTGTAAACTTGCCTTATTTGTACCTTTTACAAATACCTACATCATATGGAGTAGTACCTGTCTCCTGAAGTATATTTTCATTATTAATCCACTGTGTGCATTTTAGGGAAGTTAATCTATAAACTATTTCCATTATATACACATACATACATACACATGTACAAATGTATAATTTAATAGCCTATAAAATTAGTATGATTTGTACAAGTTTTTTAAAAATTGTAACTAAACTGAATATATTTTCTTCTCATTTCCCTACTTTCGTAGTACAACTAGAGAAAATTAGTGAGCCAAATATTGTTCATAGAATCATAGAATGGT
>VZTV01019479.1:555-12384 GCA_013400875.1 Anhinga rufa
CATTACTTTTTTGGGGAAGATCAAAAATCACCTGAACTCTCTGCCTTACTGGAGAGGCTTCCAAACTGGACGTTTTCTTCTGGTTGGTCCTGCTCTTACGACCTTTTTGTCTTTTAATGTTGACAATAATGTGGCACTCATAGAATAATCTCTCTGATGCAGAATGCTGTGGCAGCAAACACGTTCTAACAGGATGTGAGAGACTTTCACAAGAATTTAAAGTTCTTTGGTGACAAATGGTGTTTCTTTGGCAGTTTGACTATTTAAAGACTACTGCTCTCTTGGGGATATAATGATACTTTGTGTCAATGTGAATACAGTTTACCTTGGCTCTTCCACTGAAATGGCAGTATGACTAGTGGGTTTCTTAAAATGAAAACTGCATTTGAGGGGGTAACATTAGCATAATATGCTGGCGATTGTAATGAAAGGGCCTCATGAAATTATTTTGATGTTATGTAAAATACAACCGTACTTCACGGACATGTGGGGACTATTGCTTACCAATCCTATCCATCCTATTAAAGTAAGACCTTCAGCAGAAAGATGCTTTTTCACATGGTGGAGGGGGGGCAGAGGTGGCAAAATCCTAAACATTACTTCTGTCACTGGATGAAGTCACTGAAAGCTGTGATGCTTGTGTGGAATGCTTGCACTCCCAGTCCTTGGCAAATGCACAATGCCAAAAAATAAGTATTATGATGGAATGTGGTAATGATTTATCTAGATTACCTCTTCCAAATAATACATTTCTGTTAAAAACTTAGTTCCTACCCTTTCGCCTGTCTCTTCAGTGTTACAACTTGAGTGGGTAAGTTTGACCTGATGATCATCTTGGTTTTTTTCCTTTTGGGATCTTTCAGTATCGGCATATAAGCATGTAACTTTTTTCTTGTATGTAAGAGTGGTAAGTCCCCACTCCTTGATGTGGATGTCTTATAATTAATCTACTTCAAATTTCAAGTTATCTTCTAATTTATTAGAATTGGCTAATTTGTGATATCTCCTCTGGAGAGACTTGTGGTAATGTGACAGTATTGCACTTTGCTAACACATTTAACTGTTTCTTAAAATACGGTTTGCTTTCCATAAGGAAAAATACCAAGAATAGTAATCTTTAAAAAGATATCTAATATCTCTGGATTGCTCTTGTTTTATTTCCACTGGATGGGTTTTATAAATGACTGTGAGTGATTTAGAATATCTTCAGTTTTAATTGAGAAGCTTTGCGTTCAGAAGCTGCTGACCTCTTTTGTTATTTTATACTCCCAGGTTTTTTTCAGTGCAATGAAATAGTTTCTGAAATCAAAGAACTCTGTGTACCTGAAGAAGCTTCGTCATGCTTTTTTCCAAACTATATAAAACATGCTGTGACATCAATACCATTCTACAAATTGTGCAGATTAGTATTTCACTTATCTCGTGAGCATTGCCAAATTGCATGTGAAGCAGATTTTGTGCAGCCATCATCATTTCGAGTAAAAACATGCTAGTACTGGAAGGTTTGCAGGGCATGTGAAAGGAAATTCTGTGACACATTAGTTTGTATGAGCTGTGATGGGCAGCAGCTCCCCAATCAGGTATTTTTCCTTCAAAGTATTCTGTAGTTGTGTATGGTAGTGGCAAGAACCGGTTTAATTTGTTGCGAGGTACATTCGCGAAGACTGTCAACTGACTCATGGGCTAGGGTAAGAGGTTTAATTACTGTAATCATAATGAACTGGCCATCAGTATCTGAAGAACAGTGGGTCTTTCTACATTAACATGTGCATTAATCATTACTTGATTGCATCTGATTTGAAACTACAATCCCTATATTATGCATTTATTTTTTTAAAAGTGCCATTAATGATTTGGAAAACAGTTTCAGTTCATAACTCTGTCTTGAATCTCAACAAATGTTTCATACTGTACTCTAGCTGATGCACAGCTAGTTAACTAAAGCTGCACTGATATTTACCGTCTTCCTCAGTTTTGATTTCTATCTTTTGTTTTTGCCTCTGATGTAAACCTTTGAAAAAGTGCTCTGTGAAGAATTTGTACTGGGAGCCAAAAATGTAAAAAATTCCTGTTAGCAATTTCTGCAACTTCACTGAAGCAATAACGTTTGCTAACTCAGGGTTTGACCTTTATTAAATTTAATTATGAGGGATTTATAGTTTGTTTAAAGTGTCTGTCTTCATAAATAAAAGCAAAACTTAATCAGTGAAACTTGATTTTTCAGTGTGATTAAAGGCATATTTGAGTTGGTTTTATTCATTACACTAAACGATTTAAGCTTGGGGCAGAAATACTGCTAAGTGATGCTGGAGTTAGACAGCTAGAGTTAGAGCTACATGGAAGATATGCATCGCTGAAGAATGTAGAGATTATCTGAGCTGAGAAATGTTAAAATAAGGGCCTTGGCTGGTTGCCTGTAGTGGAAGGTTGTTCTTGAAATAAGATGTGGTATGGAAGAGTCACTGGTAGCAAAATTATGTATTCTTTGCAAAACTTATAGCTGAGAGCAAATTTATTGTTGATCACAGGTAGACAATTGTGGTTATACAATCTAATGCAGCATTAGAGTGTGTGACTGTACCTTCAGATTGCCTGTCATGTAGAAGAATGCATTTGAAGAAAAGTGTTGGAATAGGTGCATGAACAGCAGAATTTCAGCTATCATACACAAAGTGACAGACTGTTGAGCTGAGTGGAGCTGTTTAGTGTTAGCAAGACCTGCCTTTAATGTCTCTTCAATCTAGGTTGGTTTGCAAACCTGTTTGAAAAATGCCTATCAAATAGACAAGATCTAACAAGTCCATACAGAGGTAATTGTAGCATATGGGACATCGCTGCTGAAGAGTTCACCTGAACAGTAATGCTGTTCAGTACTTTCTTCCTTGAGGGCTAAACCTAACCTGGTTCTTGATGATAATAATCTGGAAGGAGCCTTCAGGATGACCCATCTTAGAACTTGATATGTGGTCTTAGTGAAAGATGGTTAAAAAGCCATGCAAGATAAGTAACCCTGAGTGCTGTCACAACAGTGTGGTTAGACAATGTGAAGTTATGCAAGTGTGACTTCTGAAGACAGAACATGGATTCTCAGCCTTCATTAAAGTTCCAGTCTTGGAGGATAAATTAGTCCTAGAAATTAGTCAGGCTTCCTTGTCCACTGCAGAAGACGTTCTGTTGGGTTATGACACTTTGTGGTTCTGTCAAAGCTGTAGGTGCAGCTTGAGAACATGCCAAGGATAAAGCTGATAAGCCCATTTAGAGACACCTAGTCACTGCTACCTATATTTCAAGCAGGGTTTCAGAAAGTTACAAGAATCAGTCTTAAAAGTTAGCAGTAGTTTGGCTAGAAAGGAATAATTAGTTGGTTTGGTCTGAGACTCGGGAACAAATACAAGCTTCAAAGCCAATAGGTACAGATGAATTTAAGTAACTGTCTTTAGAAAGCTGCCCATGCACAGTTTATTCAGGGATGTTGCTTTTTTTCTGTGTGTGGTGGGGAGGTGTTTTTTTGATAGGAAACAATAGTTTGACAAAAGTTATGAGTGGTTAGGTGCCTTAAGTCTGAGCTGTTCAGCTAGCTTTGGCCTCCAGTTGCGGGCTTTTTTAGTTTCTTCTCCATGCTCTTTGGTAGGAAACTCCTTGAGTTCACTTATTTCAGGTGGTACATGATAAATAAAAAAACACAGCAAGAGCAACTTGTATCTTTCTTTCAGAGTGGTATGACAAAGCACCTTCCTTTTCTGTGTTTAAGCACTGAGACTACTTTTGCCACTCGCCAAAAGCTGGCATTCATCTCATTTCACTAGAATACCTGAACAGTCTTCAGCACTAGGATAGAAAACTATGATGAGACACTAAGTTGGGTCTGTGCCTTTTTTTTCTCTTGGGGCTCTCCTTCCTTTAGTTGAAGCAGGCTTACCACCCTTAACAAGTCACCCATCCTCTCTTATAGTATCAGTATAGCTGCAACTTCTCCCCTCAGTTTATAATGAAAAGAAGGGACCTCTTTTGTACAGGTTCAGGCTAGATTTTTGCATTCATGTATTTGTTTACTTAGCAGTTGATTTCAACCTCTAGCTTACAAACACTTCAGTTCTAAACCTGTTGAAATGGGTTGGTTTGGACTAAAACACACTAGTGAAAAATTAGCTTACTTTGCCTGACAAAAGTGATGGTAACAATTATCCTCAGAAATGAGATTTGACTCAAGCAATTTTTCCAAGTATACCCTGTGTAAGAGCATTTTTTAAATGGGTAGCAAGGAATCCAGCATTGTTGCTGTTTTTCAGAGGCAGTTAGTTTTATGCAGGATGAGAACCAGACCAAGAAAACTTGATGATATGGAAATGCTGGTGGAGGAGGAAAATGTGGACATCTGTCTATGCTGTTAAATGAAGTAGGCCAGGATGGCAAGAACCAGAGCAGCCGGTTTTATGTGAGCTGGAAAAGCCAAGTGAGGGGAGAGGCAGTGAGTTGGAATTCCATAGAAAATGTTGACCCTCAACTGGTGAAATGGCCCGTTTTTCCTATGTTTAGGTTGAGGTAATAATACATGTTTGTAGATGAATAAACCTTTTGTGGTGGGTTAACCTTGACTGCCTGACAGGTGCCCACCAAACTGCTCTCTCACACCTTTTCCTCAGCAAGCCAGGAGGAGAAAATAAGTTGAAATAGCTCATGGGTTAAGACAGGGAGATTACTCACCAGTTACCATAGTAGGCAAAAAAACCTGGCCTTGTGGAAAATTAATTTAGTTTATTGCCAATCAAAAACAAAGTAGGATAGCAGCAAAGAAAGGGGAAAATAAAAACACCTTCCCCCAACCTCCCTTCTTCCCAAACTCAACTTCACTCTTCTACCTCCTCTTCCACAGTGGTGCAGAGGGTTCAGGGGTCAGGCATGGTTGGTCTGTAAGGGTTCCTCTCTGCTGCTTCCCTCCTTCCCTCCCACTGGGTACAGTCTTTCATGAACTGCTCCAATGTGGATTCTCCTCTTGATGGGGTAGTCCTCCAGGAACAGACTGTTCGAGCATGGGCCACAGTTCCTGCCAGAAAACCTGCTCCTGTGTGGGCTCTCCATGGGCTGCAGCTTCCTTCAGGGCTCACCCACCTGCTCTGCTGTGGGGTCATCTGCAGGCTACAGCATGGGTGTGTCTCCTCTGACATGCTCCACAATAGGTTGCAGGGGGACAGCCTGCTTCACCATGGTCTGAAGAAGATTTAACTGCTAAACAACAGTAGCACAGTAGTAAGATACTAATACTAAGAATGTTAGTATATCAGCAAGATTTGTTTACTTGTACAGATCCATGGGCTGCAGGGGATCTCTGCTCCAGTACCTGGAGCACTGCCTCCTGCTCCTCCTTTACAGGCCTGGCTGTCTGCAGGACTGTTTCTCACACCTTATTTTTCCTCACTCATCTCTCTACAGCTGCTGCACAGCATTTTTTTACCCCTCATTAAATATATTATCAGAGGAGGCACCAGCTTGGCTGATGGGGCTCAGCTGTGGCCCATGGTGGATCTGCTGGAAATGGCTGTGTCTGACAGAGGGGCAGCTCCTGGGCTCTACACACCAAGGCCGCCCCCACAGTCCCCCATGCTACCACACCCGTGTCACCTAAAGCCAATACACCTCTTTTCAAAACAAGAGGTAGATGTAACTTCAAAGATGCACTAATATGGTAATTTTTAACTTAGAAGCTTGGTACCTTCATCCTGGAAAACAGGCCCCAGGGCTATGATATGGCAAACTAAATCTTCATCAGGTAGTTTCTCTGAGAACTTTGTTTCTCTGAGATAACCTGCTTGAATCCTGGTAATTTACTGTCAATGGCTTTAAGTCAGAAATAGTTATTTTCCACAGGAGTAACTTCAAGTAAAGTTGAATACATTTGTCTTTTAATTACAGGTATAACAGCAGTGAAATTGAAATACAAAATTAGCACGTAAGATTTGCATAGAGAGAATTACTACTAAAGAAGTACAAACTTCTAAAATTTCACAACTAAAAAGATTTAACTGCTAAACAACAGTAGCACAGTAGTAAGATACTAATATTAAGAATGTTAGTATATCAGTTAAAATATGTGTTTATTTGTACAGCTCCAAAACCTGAACAGCAGCAGGCTGATCAGGATGGGCTTGGCTTATATCATTACCACAGAACCACAGAAAAATATTAACTTGAAACACAGTTTTTATTTTTAACATAGATTAAGCAGTTTTTTTATTATAAAAAAACCTTTAATTATCCCCTTATAACAATAATGGATTTTGATGTCAGATCACAACAGGCCTGTAGGTATGATAGACATTATCTGTAACCAGTAGCTACAATGCAGACTAAGCTTAATGCTGGGACTCTTGAACTGGATTTCCTTCTATAACTTCAAAATTAGTTTCAACTCTAAAATGAAAATTCAAGCTGCATTAACTAAAATCTCCAGCTTTCCAAGTAATTCTTGCAATTATTGCACATGTACTGGTTGTATTGGCTTAGTAAAGCCGTTCTAAAGCAACAGTTTAATATTTGTACATTTTAAAGCACTTGATCTTATCTACAAAGGAAATAAAAACAATAAACCCACAATTTATTTCAACTTAATTGTGAATATTCTGAATTTTCATAGTTTAAATGGATGTGCATTTCAGTAACTACACTAGAAAAGCAACAGATGCTGTAACTATCCTATGATGACTAGTTTGGTCCATGTCAGTAATCAAGTGATGTTATAAAAAATAAACTAGTTTATTTTGTATAAAATGAGTAATGTTGCATTTTTGTTCAGATTGCACAGTACAAACAAGCTAATATCTAAATTAATACTGTTACAGGTAGTTATTACATAGGGACAGCAGCTAGAAAAAATAAGTACCTCAAAGCAACAGACTTCTGCAGCCAGCTTTCCATAACAGTGTATGAAAGTTAAATGTCTTAGTTACAAGTATGCATATTATAAAATGTTTGAAAATTGTTTATGTATGAGCTGTTAAACTAATTTTCCATAGCAAGAGTATATGATGGGTATTTACATTTTTAAAAATCCATTTTTCAGAAAAGAATTTACAGTGAAATAAATAACCTTCAGCAATCCCTTAAACCCAACTACAAGATCTGTAACTGGCAGTAAAAAACAGGTAAGCCACCTTGTGTCAATGTTAGGTCAGTAAAGTATGCCTCATCCAGAAAGAAGTGCAACTCTGCTTTAACTTTACTAGTAATCTAGAAACATGCACAATACGTATTGGTACCTTCAAATATGGTACAACCTTGAGTATTTGTACAAGAGTATTCACAAAAACATACAATATATTTTACAGTCCTTTAATACAAAATATCGATATCAAACCAATCTGAGCTGCATTGATCAGACATTTCTTAGGCAGGCAAACTGCAAAGGATAATAGTTTTTAAATTTAATCCCCTCTTTGCCTTTTAAACTCAAGACAAGTAGTTTCTTCAGAACATGTTGGTGATGTAAAGGTACTGATGAACATTAGCTGAACCTGCCTCCATATGTATTCACTGTCTCTCAACACTATTAAATACCAAAACCTAAAGCTGCAGTCTGAAGATTGCATTAGAAAAACCCCAAACAATCTTGCCTCCTTTTGACGTTATTAGATGAAACTGCTGCTTAGTTATCCCCACTGAAGATTTCAAGACTGAAATAAAATAAAATAAAAAAGCAAAACAAAACAAAACAAAAGAAGAGTTCAATTCCTAAACATGGAAGCATGTCTAAGAGCTGGTTTGCTTCCTTTCACACCTGATGCTTGGGAAGTTGTTCATCTTCCATTTAAGACACAATACAGTCATAACTGCCTTCTTGGAATGAATCCTCATCCTCTGTCTTAGACTCATCCTCTTCATGCCTGCTCGCATTGCTGTTGCCAGCATCACTCTGAGGATTAGTGCTGTGGCTAGATGAAGTCCTGCTTTCCTCAGTTCTGGGATTCACTTGTTCGGTAACCTTAGAAGGATTCACCGGCTGAAAAGCTTCAGGCTGTACTTGCTCTTCTGCTATTTCACTTAGTTTCTGGATCTGTGGTTTGATGATATTGAGAAATGGCTTGTACCCAGGGCTAGGAAAAAAATGGCATAGAACACCATGAGTGAATTAAAAAATAGTACTTCTGTCATATGCTTGAAAAGCAGCTTTTCTTGAGAGATATTCAATATAAATTACTATCTTCTATAATCCTTTCTGTACA
Organism: Anhinga rufa; assembly: GCA_013400875.1. Classification (NCBI taxonomy): domain Eukaryota; kingdom Metazoa; phylum Chordata; class Aves; order Suliformes; family Anhingidae; genus Anhinga; species Anhinga rufa. Next base: position 8,772 of record VZTV01019479.1, read on the forward strand.
GAAACTTTCTTTTTTAAATAGAGGGGAAGGCAACGATAAACAATAAAAGCTGGGGTGTTGGTTGTTTTTTTGTTTTTGTTTTTTTCAGTTTGATCACAACTGTATTAAGTGACTGTCCCAAAATTTTATGCAGAAGAAACGCTTTTAAATAACTGTTTCAGCTAGGGCCAAGATAGCTCAAAGTTATTTTTTAAGGTAACTAATTGTCTACAACTGGAATGAAAGTGAGAGTGGAAAATACACTTACCAATCTGTAGAAGCCCATTTGTCAACAGCATATAGGCCAGTCTTGATATTCTGACGGATTTCTCCATCAATATCAGAGGATTGCATTATACTGAAAACCTGGTTGATTACTGAAGGTTCTCTGAGGATAAGGCCTATGATAACACACCAATCCAGACATCCTGCTTCCATGAAGATATGTAGCAAGTACCTACATGGAAAAACAGTCTGCTTACACTTCTTTTTCCACTCTGAAGACAAAATCCCAGTGTGATTTTGTAGACAGTGTTTCTTTCTCCTAATGCTGCATACTAGTCATTTTAAGTTTCAAATGCAAAGATTACGTTACTTACCGCAGCTGGACCTGTGACTTGTGCGGACCTTTACTAGCCAGTTCTAGAGAGATATGTTCAAGCTCTGACTGAGTTAAACTTTGACTGGAGAAGTTTTCATCCACCATGGTCCAGTCACCATCCACCATAGAACTTGTTTCAGTCAGGTCTGTTGCTGAACCAATGCTGCATTCGTCACCTATCAAAAACACTCAGAACCATAAGGGAAAAAGAAACTACTTACTTTAGTAAGACTCAGAATTTCTGAACTATTTCCTGCAGAAACTGACAAATTACAAGTAATGCTTTGCTATGTATCACAGTGCTAAGAAGTTACTTCAGGCATACTGGCCATCCCACTTCAGCATTCTTCTTGTCATACTATTATTGCATGAATGCAGTAGTTCTATCAAATAAAAATAATTCTGCAGAGTAATATCAATAAGGCATCCTAGAGGTGTGTTGGCAATCATTGCAAGAGCACAGTGACAGCTTCTTATGTTCTATAGTCCTAGAATTAAGTCTGTAGGAGGAGTTGCAGTCTGTCTAAAGATACTGCTTTCTTAACCTTTATCTTTTTTAAAAATAAAGATCCAATAGCAAGTTCTTTTCTTCAGACAAAACCCTGAAGATTCTGATGCTTGGCAATGTAGATATTTACCTGCACTAATTATGAAGAGAAGTAAGTGTTTCTAATAAAAACAGGAAGAGTAGATGTAGGCACAGAATTGTCACAGGAACAGTAACAGCAAAGCTAAAACCATTATAGTGGTGAGTCATGAAGGCACCCACCCTCCAGTACAGTTTCCGTATTAAAGTAGATGTATTTTTTCTGTGGAAAGTGTTTAAAAAGTCAGAAACTTATTTTATTAGCTTCTTGCCCATGAATGCCACTGCTGGATTAGTTATTTATGAAATTATTATTATTATTGTTATTATTATTATTCAGCTCACAACATTTAAAAGTCTATTAATTTAGTTTTACTTTAGAAATAAACTACTTCAAAATGCATACCAAAGTCCATTAAACTCAAAGGTCTTCATCCGGCTCAGAAAAAAAATGAGATACTTGTTTATAGAAACAGCAGTAGTGGCAGACAGCAGTACCATGTAGTGCAATGAAGAGAGAAATAAATTTTCCCCATTTAAATTATGCTTTTCTGGAGAGTTCTGTAACAACCTTGTTAAATGTAACACATTCTTGAAGTCTCCAGAAATAATAAGCAAGAGAAACAGGAATGAAAATAGAATGAGGTAGTACCCAAGGAGAAAGAGAGAGAGCACCTTACTCCTCCTTCATTTTTAAAGCCCATCAACTTGTTAAATAGCTCTGACTCTCACAGGAGGCCCTAGCGTCTTGGGGAGATTGCAGTTCACATTTAGGTACTTAGGTCTTTCCCCTAATAAAGTGGAAATCACATGACGTAGACACTATTGAAAACATTGCTCTATGCCTGAGAACAAGAGGGAGTAAAAAGAGATGAATGGTCAGACAAACATTTCCTGTCTTTGACTGTGGTCAGAAAAGATGCACAGAGAATAAAATTCCCCTTTGTATTTTCATAAGCTGATCATATATTTGAGCTGTTAGAAAAGCTGTTTAAACAAATCCATAAGAAAAAAGAAAACTATATGGGACTATAATTTCTTCAACTTCCTCAAGAGAGGAGGTATCTAATATCTTTCTAAAGAAATCCAAAAGCACAAAGTTAATGCATTAGAACAGCGCCAACCCGTGCAAGAGGCCAACCCACGCAAGAAACAAAGATAAAAAACTCAGAATGCTCCTCCCAGCCAGGGTCTAAAAAATACTAAATTTCAAGTTACCACCACAGACAGGAACTTCAGCAAATATCAGTTTCATATTCTACTTCAAGTTCTTAAACATTTATCACGTGATCGTTATCTTTCTGCTGTAAAAACTTCAGTTCACTTTTCAACAAGTCCTCTTTTTTTTTTCCCCTCTGAATGATGGTTCATCAGCAGCTGAGAAGCAATAATACAGCAGTGGCATGCAAATATCAAAAATAAGTGTGTATTTCCAGGTGCATTTTTCCAATGAGCAGACAGAAGGATGAGTGACTAACCTTTACTTAGCAAAGGAGAAAGAAACGCATCTTGCATGTGTGGCCCATGGGATGAAACTGTGTCAATCTCCCTCTGAGAGGAGCTGATAGTGCCAAGCCAGCTGCGACTCCGAGGTGTGTTTGAAACCCGTGTGTCCACTTCCATGTTTACAAAGGTGTCTGCAGACTGAGATTTTAGCAGTTGCTCCCCCACAGCTGAAAAAACGAACCCACCAAAGGGAAGTCATGTAACCATCAAAATGGAAATTTGGGAAGTCCTCTCCATGCATTTCAGGAAGCTAAAACTTGTATCTAAGTCAATATTCAATTAGTTTGCTGAGGGATCACCAAAAGCAAGGGAATGCAGCAAGTTTAGGTACCTCAAGAATTTCTGATCAGCTTTTTGTCAGCACTGGCATAAAAGAAACATCAGCTGATAAAAGCGGTAGCATCAATAGAACTAATTAATGGTGCTGCTACTACCAAAAAGAGGAAGACTTGGCAGCTAGTATCAATTTTACCCTCAGAAGATAAACTAGTGAACCGAGAGATGAATAATACAAAGGAGGTTTACAGCAAGTCCTCGAAATTCTTACACTTTAACATAAAACAAATTTCAAATATTTAGAACATTACTTTTTTAAATATAAAAAACTTAAAACCTCATCTAAAGACTTATATAAAAATGTTGATTTTACTAATTTTCTGTAGCAGAATTTACATCAAAGAACAATATCGACGTTCAGCTCAACATCTGCACAAGTGTTATCCAGTTCAGTGCACCTGAGAAAGCAAGAAACCTCAATAGAAACACTAGTGTAATCAGACTACAGAACAGGTGCCATCTGTGCTAAACAGAATCCCTTAAAAAAACACACCCTGTGTGAGAAACCTGTGCAGGTGGCAAGCCTCAGCCTGTTCTTAGCCTGGCTGAACAGAGGAAGGACAGAGTCAGACTGATGGGTGTAGGGACTGCAGGAGGGAAACCTA
>VZTV01019480.1:0-14747 GCA_013400875.1 Anhinga rufa
TCTTTCCCTGTGACACCATGAAAGATTCTGTTTTATCATTGTTCATCAAAATTGAATGGTCTGAAATTGTGACAGATGTTGAATTAATAGTAGAACGTGTATACTGTATGACAGCATGTTCTTGTGCACCATGTCCATGGAAACAGTTACTTAGTAAAATATATCAGAAAAAAGTCAGACATTGTAATATATGAGATTAGGTACTTCTGTAAATAATGCGCTGATTTATAACAAGATTAGGATTGTATTAGTGGTGTGTTCTAAATAGTACAGTTTATGGCATCAGTATTTTCTGTTAAAATAAATCTGTAGCATACTCTGCAGTAATAAATCAGCTATTATTTTTTCTATACAGTTTGATTTAAATACCTCTGTTTAGGAAGATTGGGCTAATCAAAGCTATTAAGTCACGTTCACTGAATAAATTTCTAAATGTATTTTGTATTTGTAGAGTGCTGCAACATCTACATAAATCATTCCAATAAATCATAGCAATGAGTGCTTTCCTTTCTTTTCCTTTCTCTTCTTTTATTTTGACTGAACTCTCAGTTGCCTTTATCAGAGAATTCTGTACAAAACCACATGCTGATGATATGTCACCATTTTATTTACTAACATTTCCTGGAACAGACCTAGAAACCTAATTTTATTTTGACAAGTATCCTTTTTAACTTGTGCATCATTCAGTTAGCCTCTGACAGATATTTTTTAAAAGAAGTTAAAAAATAATAAAATTCAGGTAGATACCAAAAGGGATATTTAAAGAAGTTCCCATCTTCCATCTCTTTCTCTCTTCTGGCTTTCAATAATGTTAGGCATATAGATACCATCTAAAGCAAAAACTAATTATTAAAAGTGTTTACATGATTTTAATTTGTGTAATATTCCATTCTGCTTAAAAGATAATGAATAACTGAAAATAAATAAAAAACCTAGTATTCTCATCTTAAATAAGTCAAGGAGCCCAATCCTCATTTAAATTAAGATCCTCAACACCATCAGTTAAACTTACATGCAAATTAAGGTCCTTGTAAATTATGAAATGTGTTTTGATATATTAAAGGAGTCAACTGTAAATAAGAGCAAAAATCATTCATTAGCAGGAATGAAGAAAAAATCTCTGAAGAAAACATGAATAAAAGAATTTGCAAGTGTTGAAAATGTCAATATGAATATGCAGTTTAAGTTTTTTATATATTTTAAGGCAGTTTGTCTGTTTATATTATAATTTTCCACTGAAAATATTGTCCTCAAAGTTAATATTAGGGGCCTGGCTTGTTAGCTGAAGCTTTTATTTATGATCCTGGAAGGGCATTGCCTATGAGAATACCAATCTTCTTGGATTAATAAAGTGATCTAGTTGGAATTGTCACCACCACTAAACAGTTTTTTAAAGTAGCTGTGGACTTCTAAGGATCAGGAAATTATTATTTTTCTCAAATGTGGTCAAAATTAATGTATCAGTGAGTCTAGAGGAACAGATCAAGTTACCTGATGAAGACGACACAGTTTTTGTGGTGCTGCAGACACCAGGTCATCTAACACAGCTCCATACCTTTCTTATTCTGTATGACATACCAGGGAACAGCCTAGGAGGTATCCTTAAATTCTGTAATGGAGAAGATGGAGCTGAAAGTTGGAACTCACACATCATACACATATGCTGTACCACCTGCTCTTCTGTGTAAACGAGGAGTAGCACAAACACTGACATTACTGGGAAATCAGCTTTCTTGGTTTCTTTAGAAATATTCAGTGTGAGAAGTGGAACATGCTGTGCCAAAGCAAATATTTGCCCTTCTCCCCTTCTCATCCCCCACTTTTTCATATCTCACTAGAAAATCTGAATATATATTTTGTTCGCTCCAAGGTAAGTTTGGCCTTTGTTGTCAGGGCCTTGAATACAGCAAGAGGCTCTGCAGCCCTCATCTTGCCCCCTCTCTGTGCTACGCCATGGGTATTCTTGTACTTTGCTTCCTTTTCTTGCTGGTCCTTGCCTTGCTGACGTGGCTTACTGGCTTGGTCCTGTACCTGCTTTGTCGCTGCAGAATTGCACGGCCATCACAGGGCTGTTGCCCAAACCTGTCTCCTCTCATTAGCTCTGCTCCTCCTTGCTCAGGTACTTCTGGACTGTACCCTTGCTGGTGAAGATGTTGGTCCTCCCTGCCATGCTGTCACCATTGGCTTTTGCTTATGTGTTACCTCATGGAGTAGTCCAACCTTGCTGTTCTCTTGCTTCTGCTTGTTGTTTTTCTTTTTCTTGGGTTTTCTTTATTTATAATTATTATTCAGCAGATAGCTTCTTAGCTGAAGCTAAAAGGCCAATTTATGGAGATTGGGTTCCTGTTATTCCCAATTCAGCAACTTAGTAAAAATCTTATTAGACACTTATTGAATAAAGTACTGCTCAGTGGGGTGCTGATCTGCATTTAGTCTCTTATTAAAGATCGGCATTAGGGAAGGATGGAAGAACTTGCTATTTATCCATAGAAAAGCAAGTCTCAGGAACATATACATTGTTCAAAACTTCTGGCAAAATCCCCAAGGTCTGGCAGAAGTACAAAAAGACACAAGGTGGGTGAAAGAAACCCTATCAACCCCAAAACCCAAACACACATGGTCATTATAACTTAGGAATCAATGTGCTTCCTTGTGACAACTTTTCTATTTTAAGGTGGAAGAAAATTTTTTCACAATAGTTGTGATGTCACAAGGATAAAAAATATGTTCACTTTCAAAGGACAAATACTCTGCAGAAAATAAGATAGTTTAAGCTTACTATACAATCGGCATGAGATGAACTGAGTCTAACATTTTGCCCTAAATGTTGTCAGAGAAGGAATAACCCCAACAAATAGAAACAGCGGTTGCTCAACAACAGTTGCCCCTCCTGATCAGTGGTGTTAATGACTTGCAGGGGCTTCTCCCAGCATTAGTACAGAACAATGCAAAGACAAACTTAACCTCTTAATAGCACTCTTTTTCAGTTTTGATTGTAAATAAATGTATTTACAAGCATTGTGATTTTAGGACTGAGCTTCTGTATGAAAGAGAGGATGGTCAACTCTTGCTACTCTTTTGCACCAGCAGTTTGAGAAAGAAATAGCTCAAAACAATTTTTCTGCCAGACTAGCACTGATCACTGAACACTGAATGAATATGTTACCTGCCTATACTGTAAAGCTTTCTAAAATATGAAAGAGACTTTTAATTTAAAAAGCAAGCAAAGCTTTAGGGCGAAATGCTTGTGAGATGAACAGATCTTGAATAATTTTGAAGGAACAAAATGTCTACGTGCCATGTTTTCATGACAACATACAGTGCAAGCAAAATAAATGAGGCTAGTGGGGCACTAACAACATGCTGCTGCTGCTCAGAGAATTCAGGCTAGCTAACATATTTTTCAAAACCAAAACATATACCGTGTAGGCATTGTGAGATTTAAATTACAGAGATATTCCAGACCACAAGTAATTTACTCAGCTCCCTGTTTTATGTGCCTTTATAGCTCTGACTGACATTTCACACTTCGGGATATACATCACAAGGAACTGCATAATCAGGGTTAGGCACTAGGTGGTGTGGAAGAGCTAGTTAGTAGAAAAGTCCATTTGTGCAGTTGTTGAATGGACTAATATTCGCCTCTTTTTGCAGCTGATGTAGCAGGATTTGTTCTTCATAATAATTCGTCTGGTTCTCTAGATTTGATCAGGTACTTTGATTTAGTTTTCATGTTTGTAAATGCATATTGAGATGGTGTTCTAAATTGTACTTTTTTCTCCTTTGTCTGGAGTTAAAAATTTATTCCCATAAGTGAAAACAGCATTTTCATGTTGTTTTATCACTGAAGAGCTTCTGTAACCTGACCTTGTAAAATCTGAAATGTTTAGGCATTTTTCCAAAGGAGTGTATTTAATCTTAGTCTGTGTTTGGCATCGACAATGGAATCATAGTCGGAAGGGACCTTTAGAGGTCATCTAGTAGAAGAATTATACTTTCTCTTTTTTTTTTTTTTTTTTTTAAAGAGTACAAGTGAAAATAAATATGAGAGAAAAAGAAATCAAGTGTTAGTGCCTCGTCACATCAAAATGTTTTATCTATGGTAAATGTACAGCTAGTTTTCCAAATATTAAATATACATGTCAAGTCAAAATTAAATATAAAATAATCTATTCAACTCTATGTTGTTTAAAATTGCTCTGCTTAGAAGATGAACAGCTATTGTAAATACCAAGTGATCTCACTAAATGAATAATAATATCCTTCTTAAAAAGGAGACAGTAAGATAAGAATTTGAAAATATGCTTTGTAAATATTATTTACTCACTGTCTTAGTCTGAAAATTATATGCAGCCACATTCACAATAAACAGCTAATATATTGCACAATGTGTACAAAAAAGAAAGAAAAGTATACTTAGCTACCTCTACTAGATTTCCAGGCCAATAACATTTTCTGTGTTTATCCGAGGGTAAAATTGACTTCAGGGGCTTCTCTTAATTTTAATTTTATTTCTAAGAGTAGATGTTGTTTAATGGGTTGATCTCATAAGTTTTGGAGGTTAATTTCCACTAACTGTTCAAAGGAAGATTTCTCAAAATATATAATTATTTCTATGATCTAGAAATCTGTAACAAAAAGTATTACAGAATTAGCCTCTCCATAGATATCAAGAAGCCAATTTCCAGCTGCAATTAGATTGTGTGACTTCTTTAACTGTGTCCTGGTATGAAAAGTGGGTTCCAGTTCCCAAACACGTAGAATGTATTGAAAGGATTGAAAAACCATATGATACTTTCAAATATCTCAAAATTTTAAGGAGTCAACGCTTGTTAAAAGGAAAATTGGGTTGAATAGCACCTGAACTAGCCCCCTATCCCTAATTTAGATCTATATCATAATGAAGACAACATTAAAGTTATTGACCTATGCACTTGCTTAGCACTTGCTTGGCATCACACCCACTGCTAGAAGAGTAACCGTCTTCACGAGGACAACTGGGACTTGGCCCAAGGAAAAGTCTTGTAACATAAAACTGTCCATAAAGCTGTGTGAAGTTGCAGCAGTGGCACTCTATCCATGCATTCACATCCCAATAAAAGAAGCCCATGGATTGCATCAGAACTATCAGAGTACTGCCACAGGCACTAATGCAAACATGTAAGCCAAGTAGAAAAAAACCCAGAAGAGTCAGAAGAAAGGAAATGAAAGCAAAGGTGGCAAACACTGCAATATGTAAATAAGCAAATAAACATCCTTCTCTCACCAAACCACAAAATATGCATGGGAAACCAGAAGAATATGACTTCTGAAAACTATTTTTATTTAACTGTGCATACTTATTCCGTTTGATGTATTTATACCTCTTTAATTCTCTCCATCGCCTAATAATATGGCTGTTAATATACAGGGTATAAACTATAGTACTTTGCGGTAATTAGCTAATCAATCAAAATAATTTTTATTTATACCCACACTTTTGTGGTCTAGGGAGGTCATTTTAATATTCTGCAAATACTTTTAAGCAAACCTCAGGGACAAATTAAGTAAAAAGTGCTATAAGTGGCTAGTTTCCTATAGCTATGTATAGTGTTTATACTCTGCTGTTAAATACCGTAGGATGATTTTATTGAGTTTTTTGAATACAATGAGCATAAAAGTTGCATATACCATCATATAGTTTCTACATATGGACAGGCTGCTCTTAATGCTGGAAACTGTAATTTGCCTCTTAGTTTTTATTTATCTATGTGATCAAGGTTAACTCATTTGCACTGAGTGTCTGTATATATATACATGACTATGTGGATAACTGCTTCCGTGCTTAACTACTGGTTGGGCAGAATAAAGCCTATATGTAGGCTATATGTATGTATGTAGCCTATATGTATGACCAGCAGCAGAATGCAGAAGAAATATTTAATGTCAAGAAAATTGTTGTAAAAATACTGTGCTATAATACTGTTATTTTTTCTTGGTCTTTAATGTGAACAGCTACCAGAAAACACATTCTTCTCATTAAACAATTATGATTAAATTGTACCCTACTGTCATGTATATAGCATATTGTGCTGGTTTGGGCTGTGACAGAGTTAATTTTCCTCACTGTAGCTTGTATCGTGCTGCTGATGGCACATTGATGCTTTAGTTGTTGTCAAGTAGCGGCTCAGTGTCCCTAAGTAGTGCCTGCAATAGTCAGGGACCTCTCCAGCTTCCCATGCTCTGCCAGGGGCACAAGTCTGGAGGGAGGGGCCACAGCCAAGACAGCTGATCCAAACTGGCCAATGGGATATTCCATATCATATGACATCATGACCAGTATATTAACTGGGGGGTCTGGTGCAGGGCGGAGCAGTCGTGGCTCAGGGACTGGCGGTGTTGGGTGGGCAGGTGGTGAGCGGTTGCAGTGCGTGGTGCTTGTTTTAGTTGTTTATTCCCCCTCCCCCCTGCATTTCGTGTCTCTCCCATTATTTTCCTTTTCATTACATTATTGTTATTGTTGTTATTATTATTGTTTTATTTTTATTATTAAATTGTTCTTATCTCAACCCACAAGCTTTCTCACTTTTACCCTTCCAATTCTCTGCCCTATCCTGCTGGTGGGGCAGTGCGTGAGCGGCTGGGTGGGGCTGAGTTGCCAGCTGGGGCTAAACCACAACAGTGTTTTTTGGTCCCCAATGTGGGGCTCGAGGAATTCAAGATAAGGATAGTAACTGGGAGAAGTAACAGGCAAAACATGGGCTGAATACAGCTAGAGAGTGAAAAGTAGAATGGTTGTGGAGAATTCCTGTGGTTGTTGTGGTGAAGGGACAAGGGGTGGATTGTGTGTAAACTGTCCACTTTAGTTCTGTGTTGTGATAATGTTAATTTGATTTTGATGTAGGGAATTCTTTTTTTGTTGATGTGAGTGAAGTTTGAGAAGATTTGTGTGATGAGTGTGCATTTTAATGATAATTCTTAAATGTGATTCACAGAGGCGAGGGGTGGAATGTATTGGGTTTGCATGGTAAGGTTTTGGTAGCAGGGGGGCTACAGGGGTGGCTTCTGTGAGAAGCTACTAGAAACTTNCCTGCAGCTCATGGTGAAGACCATGGTGAGGAAGGCTGTCCCCTTGCAGCCCATGGAGGTCCACAGTGGAGCAGATATCCACCTGCAGCCTGTGGAGGATGCCACACCGGAGCAGGTGGATGCCTGAAGGATGCTGTGACCCCGTGGGAAGCCCACACTGGAGCAGGCTCCTGGCAGGACCTGTGGACCCATGAAGAGAGGAGCCCACGCTGGAGCAGGCTGGCTGGCAGGACTTGTGACCCTGTGGGGGACCCATGCTGGAGCAGTCTGTTCCTGAAGGGCTGAACCCCATGGGAGGGACCATGCTGGAGCAGTTAATGAAGAACTGTAGCCCATGGGAGGGACCAACATTGGAGATGTTCGGGGATGACTGTCTCCTGTGGGAGGGACCCCACACTGGAACAGAGGAAGAGTGTGAGGACTCCTCCCTCTGAGGAGGAAGGAGCAGCAGAGACAGTGTGATGAACTGATTGCAACCCCCATTCCTTGTTGTGCTGCTGGTGGGGGGGAAGTAAGAAGGGAGGGGTGGGAGGAAGGTGTTTTAAGATTTAGTTTTTGTTTTCTCAATATCTTGCTCTGATTTGATTGTTAATTAAACTAATTTTCCCCAAGTTGACTCTGTTTTGCCCATGACAGTAATTGCTGAGTGATCTCCCTGTCCTTATCTTGATCCATGAGCCTTTCATTATATTTTTATCTCTCCCTGACCTTCTGAGGAGGGGGAGTGATAGAGCGGCTTTGGTGGGTACCTGGTGTCCAACCAGGGTCAAACCACAACACACATTTAAGACAGTGGGCTAAAGTGAGTTTGTTTTTTCTGAATTAAATATTATGCTCCAATTTAATTCATTGCATCCTCTGAAAAGCTCCTGAAGGTACAAGTAAAATTTTTAGCAAGAATCAAGTAAATCCTGGAACTGGAAAATTAAGCAACCAATGGTATTTGTGAACTAGGAGTGGATAACTCACAAAACAATTCTACGGCGTCTGGACTGGTAGTTTTGGCATACACACTGAAGAAGTTCCTCTTTCTGTTTTGTCTTAACTTAGAGCACAGCTAGACAGTTACTGTAAACAAGTAAGCATTTCTCTCCCCTTTTCTCAACAAAAGGCACTCTGGCACTCCATACAACACAATCTGAGATCATTTCATGATGAACTTCTGTTTCATAACACCCAAAATACACAAATCTTATTTTTTTTATCTCCTTGTATAATACTTTTGCATGGAACTCTCCTCATACAAAAATACTATAAAAATAATTTCAGCCAATATAAAAATATAAAATCTTAAGATGGTAAGCAGCCAACATTTCTCTTAGATCTTTGTTTGAACCAAGGTTGTTTTAAAATAGCATTTCACACTTATCAGTAATACTCAAATGTATTAGAATATAAGCAGAACTACATAAGAGAAATTTCATGTGATAAATTAAATTTTATTGCCTAAATGTCTCTTCTTGTTTTGGGTGTTACTCAACTTGTGTGATGTCTTGGTATGTCATTAAGCTTTCACATGGTATTGGTAAAATAAGAACTAGTTTGATTTTAAGCAGAGCAGTTAGTATGTGAAATCTCCTATATAACATTAGTATATGAAATCTTCTATATAATATTAGTATGTGAAATCTTCCATATAGTTGAAGATGTCCCTGCTCATTGCAGGGGGCTGAACTAGATGACCTCTAAACTTTTGTTCAAAGGCTCCATCTAGCAAAGATTTAAAAACACTTAATATATGTGCACTTCCTATTCATTTGCAATGTTTCATTCATCTGCCGAGTAAACATGCATGGACTGGAGATTAATTTTTTCCAGAAAACCTAAAGTTAATACTTAAAGGCAGTTTAAAATTTATTTATGAGGTGTAGTTTTGGATGGTGCTTGTAGGTACATACTATCTGTTTCGTTGTCACTACTAATTTAACCAAATTTACTTTTGGTCACTCAACTACAATCAGTTTTCATCCTTATTGGTTTGTTTCCTCTGTATTGCACTTTTTAATCTCACAACACAGATACCATCGTTTGGATAAAGTAATAAAACCAAATACCCAGAACAATGTAGGTCTATATCAATAGCCTAGGCAACAACAACAACAAAATCTGTTTCTTACAGTACATTCAAGGTCTTTAAAACCAAAAATGTCTCATTCAAATATAATAGCTTACTTGCAGCATCTATTTTGTTTGATGGCTAAGTAAATCAAGTGTAACTCTAAAATGAAATGCCAGGGCTGTTAGATTTCTAACAATTGCTCTGGCAGAGAGATGTGCAACTGTTTAACACTGGCGATAGTTTTGAACAGCCTGTGTTATAGTTTCCCTAGCAAAGTTGTAGTATCTAAGCAGCTAAAAGTCTAGATCTAGACTGCCGAGCCTTTTATATCAACTAATAACATCAGCTCTTTTTCTACCAAATACCTTACGAAACCTGATGCAATAACTGATGCATAAACCAGCCTGTCTGCATGGTGCCTGGAGCATAGCCTTCAGGGGACACTTGTACTACTCTCATAGTAATGGAACACTTGCACAAAGACCCTCAGTTCTGGGCATGGTCAAGAACACACCACAGGATCACACAATTTCCTTTCTAAATATATCTCTGTACTGAAGAATTAGTCTATTAAAGTAATTCCACTGACATCCCTTCTACCCGAGAGAGAGAAAAAACAAACAAACAACAAAACAAAATGGATCTTCACTTGCTGCTCCACAGGAGACCAGGGCGTACTGCTTAGAGATTGTTATCTGCTGCTGTTGCTGCACAGAGGAGCCAGGCTACTCTGTTACAAAGGACAGTGCTGTCCTAGCAAGACTTGTAAGGCAAACTTGACCCATACCTAAATTTGAAATTCTTTGCTCTACATCTCCCAGATAAGGATGGAATTAGGGTTAAAGCAGACTGAAGACCCACAGTGGCTTCCATCCTCAAAACCTTTATTCTGTCCAGAGCACAAAATAAAATGCACAACATCTTTCTGTCATGCAAAGCTGATACCATTTAGTAACTGACATGTGTGATGAAATCTCAACAGAAGTGTACAGACACTGTATGGCATTATTCAATCCCTGAAGTAAAAAGGATTTTAATAAAAGGAGAGCAAGCCTGTGCAGTCATACATGAGCAGTTATAGAAAAACACTGGCCTACAGGAGGCCTTTTGTGCTTCTTTTAGGTTTAGTTTTGATTCATTTTCTACATATAAACACACTCGCCTGCTTTCAATTTCATGCTTAACTTACAGCAGAGAACAACCAGGAATAGGGAAAACCCTGAAGAGTGTATTGAGTTGATTTACTGCAAATCAACTAAACAAAAGAAAAGAACTCATTTTCAGCTCTTTCAGGGAATCAGTTTGTCTAATCTCATAAATGAGGATCACATATTATTTTTTTTAATTCACCAATAAGTACAAATAAATGTGGCATATTAGTCTGAAATTCAGAGATTGAATAGAGCATCAATTCAAGATAATATTCCCTGCAGCTTTTAGATACGTAAAAACACCTCTGTATGGTAAACATATTAGCTTTCAGGACTCTCTAAGGAAGCAAGGAAGGTACGACTACTCACAACACACACTCCCTCATTTATTTTTGGCTTGAACAATCCTGGCCCAGAGAAGAGATTAAATGAAGAGTCTGTTTATTTTTTGCTCACTGAACTCTTCCTCAGAAGAATTAGAAGATGAGAAGAAATTTGAGAAGGAAAAACAATTGTCTGTCATAGCAATATTGTTGGGAGTGAGGGCTTGTTGGGGTGTTGGAAACTCTGTGGATCTTCAGATGCAATCTTCCCCACGATACTAATCAGCTAGTTGAAAACTTGTTAAATATCCTACTTTAACAAATAACCATAGCGTAAGTGAACTTGAGGTTTTTTGTCTGTTTTGAGCATGAATATTAAGTTTACCTTAGCAAGAACTGTATTTTTTGTAATCTCTTTTTAGTAAGGAACAGGCATCTTTTAAATGTGCGTGTGCAAGAGCAAGGAATCTTAATAAGCATTGGCCTATCCTCTTAATACATCACCTCCTGGGAGCAGCTCATTTCAGTCTTGATGTCTTCCTTTCCCCAAGGGAGAAAGTCCATTTCTAACAAGTCCCTTGTACTCGATGGTTTTTTGGGGGTAACTGTAACAGTGTCACATGCTTCAGAGCTGCATCTGACATTTACTGCCACATTTGTATTATGTGTCTCTCTCTCATCCACTTTCAAGCATTGTTACATCCCAAAGTAGAATGTGGCAGTGGTGTGACTTTTTGTTTCTGCTACCAGTTAATCTGCCATCCTTTTTTTTTTTTGCCTTCAGGTCTTTTGGCTCCCTATGAGCATGCAGCATCTATCTTTGTCACACAGGGTTGTTTACAGGTTACTGGTTATTACCTGTAGAAACTCAGTGTCTACTCTCTTTTTAGGTCTTTTTCAAAACTAACTTATTTCTCTCAGAATTATTATAAAGATCCAGAACTGTAGATGATTTTATTCAAATTCTCTTTCATTAACATATGTCTCCTCTATAACTTAGAAGATGTTTTTTTAATATATATTAAATGTACACTTGCAATAAAGGAAAAAATAACCCTAAATAAAGTCCATGCATAAATCTTGTTCACTTAAACTGTTCCCCATCTTTTTAATAGAATATTTTGAGACATCTACAGTAAGCAGGGTTACTTGATTTATTCTGCTAAAGAAAGATACAAAGTACAATGACACACCAACTTTGTACAGGGGTCAATATTCACACACCTTGCACTGCACTTTGCACAGTAGGGAAGGACACAGTGTACCAATTAAGAAGGTACAGAATCTGAAAAAAAAAGCAATCACTTTATTGTTCTTTCTTTATAATTGCCAGGGTCAGCCTGTGTTATGAGAGATGTCCTACTGCGCAAGAAGAACATAAGTTTCATTCAAAGGAAAACCAAAGGCAAATTTTTCAGAAGATAGTTCAGTTAAATTTGCAAGTCACAGAAGAAAAAAAAAGGAGAGGAACCTTAGATGTGATGCTTCCATGTGCAAAAGAGAAAAAGACAACCAAGCCATTAAATCATTATTTTTTTCCTATGTTAAGGAACAAATAAAGTCTAAAAATGTTAACACCTATTCCACTTCACTGTTTCATTCAATACTAAACCTAAGATCATTAACAAATAGGCTTGTTAACCTAAGACAATACAATGTTTCATAGAGGAAGACCTGAGAGATCACAATGTGTGATCTTCAGTTTCAAAAACACAGGCTTTTCTTATTTAAAAGAAGTGTAATAAAATGGATATATTTTCATATTGAAAATGTACAAGGAAGGGAGAATAATAATGAGCATTTGTCATGCTGTTTGACCAAACCAACCTTTTTAATGCAAGCTTCAAATATACAGACAGAGGGAGCCCATGCTTTAAACACAGAATACCTACAGAATAGTACATCA
This sequence comes from Anhinga rufa, assembly GCA_013400875.1. Classification (NCBI taxonomy): domain Eukaryota; kingdom Metazoa; phylum Chordata; class Aves; order Suliformes; family Anhingidae; genus Anhinga; species Anhinga rufa. The sequence goes on from VZTV01019480.1 coordinate 12,508, forward strand.
GTTTGTAGATTTTATACTATATAATAAGAAAAAAAAAAACACACACAGACATAATATATGGCTTTTCTAATCAGTCAACCACTGCAAAGAATGTAGCTCGTGTAAGAAATACAGTATCTGAAGTGTTATCTCATGCCCATTCAAAACTATTCCAATAGTTTAAGTCACAATGATAGTTGTGACATCCTATTTATAGTCTGACCTCTAAATTACTGATTTTTTACCCTGACTTCTTCAATCTCATCCTGGCCATCTGGCGGTATTTAAAAAAATTCTTAAACTACCATTTTTCACAGTTTGGAAAGAGTTTACTATGTGGCACTTTATCTGCTTCCACTTGGAATTATCATTCTGAACTAAACCCCTTCATGTACTCTTTTTCGGATGGTCTGTAAATTCACTGCCTCACTAACACAGTTTTTTTTCTGAGCTGTTCATGTTAATCACAGTCTATGAAGAGACAGTATTTTGGTGTTTAGGTTTTTCTTTCTTATCTCCATGTAGAAAACATTTTATTACTTATTCATTTATTTATTTTTGCATAGAAAACATTACAAAAAGTGTATGGATAGAATCCCAGTCCTCCACTCCATACATCTTCTCCCCCTACAGAGACATCTATGACCTTCTGCCTGTCAAAAGGCACATTTGCTTTCTTTTTATCTTTTTTTTCTTTTCATTTTTTTTTTCTGTTGTAGAACCATTCAAGCTTCACTAAACAATCATCTCTTTGCCCTCATTTTTGGGAGCCCCAATGTGATTTCATAACCACTCTCTACAAAGGGTCCTCATTACCAGTTAGCAGCAGGGGCAAAACTTATTCCAGACTGTAAACAAGACAGTACTTTAGCTTCATTTTTAATATGAAATGATGAAAATTTAAAAAATATTATTATTTAATTTGCATCACATGCAAAATGAGATGCTGTCATGTTTTATGTGAGATATTAAGATACCATTTTGAAGTGTCTTGACAAAATTAGTTGTAATGTTAATTGATAGCCGGCTGCAGTAAACACCAGTTCTAACATTATTAGGGCTGCATATTGTTTGTTTGAACACAATTTATGTAAAGAACATACATATTTTATGACCTTATTAATACAGCATTTTTTTAACAAAAATTGCCAAAGAGCATTAAAGAAATGTTTTATACCCATAAACAGATACATTCTTAGACTCTGAAGATTATATTATATGGATTATTTGGTGATGCTAAACCTTAGCTTCTACACTAGGAATATGAGTAAATGACAGAGATATTACTGGGATGAATCCATGAGATATTTGACACTTTATTTCCTTCTTTCATTCTAAAACAGGTAACATTACACAAATCACAGTGCAAATACTTTTGATAAAGTCAAAATGTCCATGTATCAATACAAAGTGAATGGAATTTTTTAAAAAATAATTTTAATAAAAAAACCACAACATGTGGCCACTGTTTTTTTAAACTGGTGGGAGATGTGGCAGTCGGAGGCCATCTTGGGCTTAGCAACCATGATATGATTGAGTTCTCAGTTCTTGGTGAAGTAAGAAGGGGGTGTCAGCAGAACCACTACCATGGACTTCCAGAGGGCAGACCTTGGCCTGTTCAGGACACCGGTTGGGAGAGTCCACTGGGAGACAGTCCTGAAGGGCAAAGGAGTCCAGAAAGGCTGGTGACTCTTCAAGAAGGAAGACTTGAAGGCGCAAGAGCAGGCTGTCCCCATGTGCTGAAAGACGAGCCGGTGTGGAAGATGACTGGCCTGGCTGAACAGAGAGCTTTTGCTGGCACTCAGGAAAAAAAAATAATAGCCTACCACTTTTGGAAGAAGGGTCAGGCAACTCAAGAAGAGTACAGAGATCTCATTAGGTCTTGCAGAGGGAAAATTAGACAAGCAAAAGCCCAGCTAGAACTCAACCTGGCCACTGTTGTCAGGGATAACAAAAAATGTTTTTACAAATACAGTAACAACAAAAAGAGAACCAAAAAGAATCTCCATCTTCTATTGGGTGCGGAGGGGAACATTGCCGCTGAGGATGAGGAAAAGGCTGAGGTACTTACTGCCTTCTTTGCCTCAGTTTTTAACCATCAGACCAGTTATCCCTGGGGTATTCAGCTCCCTGAGCTGGAAGGCAGGGATGGGGAGCAGAATAAACCCCCCATAATCCACGAGGAAGCAGTTTATGAGCCACCTGGACACTCAGAAGTCTATGGGGCCGCATGGCATCCACCCAAGAGTGCTGAGGGAGCT
>VZTV01019488.1:0-17029 GCA_013400875.1 Anhinga rufa
GGGGGCCCAGCACTGGACACTGTAGTTTGCAATATATTGCAAGGAATCTCTAGATTACTAGTTGCTATCTTTTCTTAACATTGGCATTTCTCTCTCTCTCCTTTGCCTGGCTCCTAAATTATTGTTTCATCTCCTTCCCAGGCAGCGTTCTTCCTAGTTCTTTTAGTATTTGGGAGTATTTTCTGCTTCCCATTCATCCGGGTTAATCTTCTATGTAAGAAGTGCCAAAGTTGTCGCTATATGATCTGCTGATAAAACAATTCATCCAACCTCCACTCATCTGCCTTTTTCCCCTAAGTCCCCACCACTGGCACGTGTCCGGTCACACAAGAGGTGCATCCGTTCCATCCATGCGAAATGCACGTTTTCCATTGTCTGATGGGAGGAGATCTGCCATGTGCATCCCTCAGGAGCCTCCTAAAGAAAGTGTTTGTCATCTCTTCCATAATAAAAAACAACTAGAAGTTGTCAAGGCTGGAGAACTATTGTTCGAGTAAGCAGAATGGGTGCTTATTATCAGTTTTAGATATGCCCAGGCCAATAGTTAAGTGGTTTTTTCTGGTTAGTTTGATGAAAGGCAGTAATGGGTTTAATTGCTGGTTGTCATTTGCAGTGTAGTATATGCAGCATTTGAATTATTCTGATAATGTGTTGTAATTACCTACCATCAAGCGTTTTGCAATGTTAAAAATATGATCTTTGAAATAACGTAGCTAAGTTCTTTGAATTGAAGGCAATAGCTATTGAGAGTACAATATCACTTAAAAATGTCAGCCAAGTCAGTTAGATAAACAAAATTAAGGTGGTTGGTTCTTTTCCGTAAATTCTTCCTGTGCCCTTAAACCTTCCCGACAGCTTGGCAGAATAAGCAACGTGCCTGGCGGGCTGATAAATAAAAGCTATTTCAGAGTTCCCCGCACACACGCCCAGTTTGAAAAGTATTGTGCGTCTTGCACAAAGTGCTATCCAGAAAGCCTCTTTGTGTTCAAACCCCAAGGGATTACTGTTCATTTTGGCTTTGCTATAGTAGGAGAGAGAAACTCTCTTAGGTAGCGTTGCCCCTAATTCTTCACGAGGAATGATCGTGCTAAAAGGTAGAGGGGACGGTTTTTTAAAGAGGCAGAGGTTTCAGTTGGCATTGACCTTATCCGCGCACACAAATGAATCAACAGCAGATGCAAATGAAGCAGAGGAGGCTGAACTACCGAACGCGTATGGTTAGTTGCTTCGGTCGTGTGCCCAGCCTGGCAAAGAAAGGGGGAGGGAGAGGAAAAAAAATATCTGAGGTCTAATGAATAGAAGCGTTGCTCCCAATGACCTTTACCTACTGTTAAAATTTTGATGTAGAAGAACCAAATTCCTGAAGATGTTTAATCAGCAAAGTTGAATTTTGATGAAAGCACGTGCCCCAGTCCCATTACTGCTGCGGAAATTAATTGTAATTCATAGCAATATTCTTGATTCATAAGGATTAACACCAGTGAACTGTCACCTTCTCACATGCTTTCCATCTCGGTGTCGCAAAGCCTAATGTAAGATAGAAGTATCCTGCATTGATAAGTCAAACTCCACACTTCTTCAGATACAAGATTTATTCAGGTAATAAATGAAAATGAAAATCTTTCAAATGAAAGATTAATTAAAACATCATGTTTATTTTTTTAGCCTAGATGTTTCATTGAGAGATTTAAATTTCTTAAATTTCTTTTTCTGTCAGGAACCGCATGTATGTGTTGGAGTTTCATGATGGGACTCACTGCAACCCCTCTAAAATCATGACCCAGAATGTCCCCTAGCCCATGGCATGTAAGAAACGATCGTTCCTCTAATTTAACATGTGTTGCCAAAAAAGCAAGATGAAAAGACCAATGGTGTGACAATAGCAACATTTTTCTTCTTCCAAAAAGAAGATTAAATAAAATCTTTCTTATACTTCTTTCGAATTCCTGAAACTCAGGTAGATCTTTTCAGAGACGCGTCTTGCATTCAGGTGGCCTGATGAATTTTAAAGGCAATTTTAAATATGTTGTTTTCCTCTCCTTTCGTACAAAACCAAACCAGGATAACCGAGGCTCCGAGTAGATTTTTGCAGAGCTTAATAGGCATAAATGTCTCTCTGGATGGAATTAGCATCAGGCATGAAGAGCCCGGATCGGGTGGAAGATGATGTCAGTGTCACTAACGGGCATTTTCTAAGACTTCCCTGTGTTTGGTGGCAAGTCCAAGCAGCTCAACGCAGAAAAAAGTCCACTTGTCAAAAGTTATTAGTGGTTGTCACTTCGTAGTCCTTCACACTGGAGTTCCCCCTTTGGAATTGCAGTGGAATGATTTTTTTTCTTCTTCTTCTTTGTGTAAGTAGGACAATCAGATGTTGTACAAAACTGCTGGGATTTAACCCATTCATAGCTTTTTGGTTATGGCTGCAAAGAAATGGTGAACTTCAGAGTTTGAGGTTCAGTTCTACGCTCTGCCGGGGCCTTTGCTACTTCCAGCAGCTCTTTTTATACCCAAATCTCCCAAGGATACATTTTGAAGCTTGATTTCATCAGAGATGCAGGCCTTTGGGGTATAGGTAGATAAACTTTGCTGAAAGTTGTTGATGTAGGAGGTACCGACTTCAGTGCATCAGACCGTTTGAGTCATTGCAGTTCTGCATTGTTTCACCTCTGGGTTTTTTCAGGTAGTCTCCAAACACTGTTATTTTAGTGAAGTAGCATTTGAAATGTTAAACGAATTACCTAGGAAAGGACCCTAGTTGCCCTGTTTCTATTGTTCTTTGTAAAACGAAACAAGTCAGTACTAAATGATGCTTTTTGCCTCTGTTTATAAATGAGCGCCCTTTCCACGGATTTATTCTTTAGTTTCTAATTAGGAACTTCTTGATTGTCAATTGGGGCAGTTGATAAGGAAAGAGGAGAGTAATTAGGAGGTACATAAGCTCATACCTTGTAGTATGGGGTTTGTCATGAGGTCTCTCAACCAGCACCATCCAGGTAGGAATCCTTCATAACTTGTTGCCTCCTAGAGCATGAGAATTTGGTCTAGCCTTGAAGGCTTCTTCTGCACAGCTTCTCAACAGCATCACAGAGCGGCGGGGGTTGGAAGGGACCTCTGGAGCTCCCCTCGTCCAGCCCCTGCGTGAGCAGCACACCCAGAGCAGGGGCACAGGACCGCATCCAGGCGGGGTGGGAATGGCTCCAGGGAAGGAGATTTAGCCATTCTGATGTAGCCATTCTAGCAAAATCACTCCAGAGACGTGGTCCTGGCTTCTTCCGCCCAAGGTCCATCTTGAAGCCACGCTGCAATAGAGCTCTATTTCCATCTCCACCGGGATGGTTGCTCCTCCAGCATAACCACAGAAGCAGGAGTCTGAGAGGGGGATTTAAAAAATATATTCCATTTCTGTTCCTTTCTCTATGAGAGGTGGATTTTGGGAGCCTTATTTAGACTTTTTTCCCCAGATTCTCAGTTACAAAGTGGTGCCGCTTCCCAGGGGTGTTGAAACTGTGGTTCATACGAAGTTATTTTTATAGGGTAGGTTGTTGGGGTTTTTTTGCACATAGTCAAGCAGAAATAGAAAGGTTTTGGTTTAGTTTATATGTTTTGAATTCCCAAATTTTAAAGGATATATTAGTAATGCTCTGGTGTCCTAATTAAATACCTAATTATATTTAGCAGTTTTACAGTTTTTGCCAGCTTCTGATGGCTTTTACTGTGCCGATCTTTGCTGTTTGTGACATTTAAAGCATATGTTTGAATTCTTCCATCTCTTGTGTCTTGTCATTTTGTTGCTCTTTTTTAGAACTGATATGTAACTTTTGCAAAATAATTGCACAGTAAGAAATCCAGTGTAATGTTTGGAAAGATACAGAACCAGTAGGTATACCCTCAAGAAAAGGAAATGGAGAACCACGGTGCAGCTGCAGATGTGCTGAGAACAAGGGAGCAGCTGGTTTTGTGAGTAGCAGAATGGTTGGGGGCATGTAAGAAAGAAGCCTTTCCTTGCAGCTTTTGGTTTATAACTGTGTGTGTAGTGTCCCCCGTTAGAGGCAAAATATATTGGGGGGTGTGGGGAGCAAAACAAGAACATGGAAATCACCTTAAACTTGGCCTGGAGGTGCTTTTTACAGTAAATCTTTTGACATTTTTGATATCCATGTCATTACAAAGTTGGAGGAAAAATTCCCACCCTGTATGACAAGCCACCCCAGAGAGAGCACTTGTGTCACAGGCCATTAATGTTCATCATCACAAAGTGTCATGTGGCTTTTTCCTTTGCTCAGCTCCATCAGTATTTATGTAGGAGGTGTACAGAGGTGGCCAAGGGGTGAAGTTTCATGCTCAAGGGTTGTCTCTCTCATGTAGCATCTCGAAAACACTGTTGGCCCAGAAGGCACGTGTGCCAAATTGTCGGCAAGGGGTGTGTGACTTCAGTGTCACTTTGGTTTAAGTAGGGAATGGTGGTTTGTGGAGCTTGATGAAGGCTGCGTGCTTCAAGGGAGCCTTCTGGGGCAGGAGGTAGGGTTGGCTCATGCTGGACTGCACCCAGCGCACATGGGGACGGATATGCTGAGATGGTGTCCTCAGGCCTTTGCATTATCGCAGCTTCCCTGTGGAGCCAGCAGAGGTGGTCAGCGTTCCTCAGCTGGAAAATCGCCGCCTTTCACAAATTACTGTACTTCAACTTCCATGCTTAGGGGTTTTTCCCCTTGGTTTAGCTATTTGAACAGCAACATATAGGCCACAAAGGTACCCACTCTTTTTACACATCCATTTTTTGTGTGTATTTTTATAGAAAAAATTCTCATTTGCACTAAGGACACCATAAAGTCTTTGAAACACAACATAACTATCTTTTTACTATAATACAAGTCACTGCAGTTACTTTAGTACTGGTAGAGTCTGGTCTATTTTTGTGAAATCCAGAGCAGGATGAATTAAAAATATGTATATTCATGGGTTACTAGGAGGTGCTGAGCTTTGTTAGTGTGAGAGTCAAACCAGCTTTTTCCTAGAGTCCTCCAGCAGGTTCTTTTGACTGCGTCGTCAGTCCCCAAGAATACTTGAGGTATAGTTAGAAGATGGAGGTGGTTTCAATGAGAGCGTCACCCGACAGATGCAGAGCACTGAGGTTCTCCTCCACTGGAGATTGCTGCTGCAGAACTGGAGCAGAAAACCAGCTCAGCAAGAGTGACTACAGAAAGTTAGGTCTGAGGATGTGAATGGGAGTGAGATGCCCTGGAGCAGGTCTGCAGGTAGAGCCGCCCAATTTCACAACCCCATGGAAAGATTAGATGTGAGGATTGGACCTCTTCTCTCTATTCCCCTTGAGATGTTACCGATGTTCTTAATGTTACAGATTACAAAGTAAAACACACAGCTTAAATTCCTGTCTCATTTGTAGCCTGAGAGACCTGATCGTTGATGCTTTGGGAGTTTGTTTCCCAATGCCCATAATTTTCAGTGCCGTGGAGCCTTGCCTGTTGATTCCATGGCACGTCGGCAGGAAAAACCTCATTGGCACGTGTTATTTCTTGAGAGGACGGACAAAGTGTCAGTTTAGGTTCTGGGCAAGGACAGTTTTGTTTAAATATCCACAAAACGAGCCTCGTTCACCCTAAAGAAGCAGGTGACTACAGCTTTGCAACACTGCTTTAATTGAGGGGTTTTTTAGCCAACTACTTCTTTCTTACGGAACTTGCCATCACACCACGTTCTTTGTTCTCCTGTCTCATAGGCAGGGGTCCAGAAACTGAAATGAACCACAAGTAGTCAGGAGCACGTGTCTGTGTAGGCATGAGCCTTCACAAGGGCTCATCAGGCTGTTTGCTGGACGGTCGCATCCTCATCTCGTGCACAAGGACAAAGCTCAACTGATAATGCAATCTGCACATTTTCGTTAAGGGTATTTATAACTCTGGAGAGAAATTTGCTCTTGCTTCGCATGTCAAATAGGTGGGAATATCTATTCCCGCAGTTAAATTCCATCCATGGGTAAGTACAGTATGAATATACTTTTTCACCTTCTGAATTGCGTCTAAAGGAGAGAGCACAATCGGATTCTCTGCTAACTGAAATAAATGTCAGAAAGGACATGACCTAATTAACTTGCCTCCCCTTTTCCATCTACATGAAGTCTTGCAGCTTTGTGGGTGTTTTTTAAAACCACTGATTTTTGTCATTGATCCTAGAATTTCCATAATTTCAGTATTCACCAAAGAGGGCGATAAAGTATGTATGTGTATTATAATTATGTGTTGATATGCAAATAAAGTCTCATAGGTAAAGAATCAAAGATTCTGATATTGATGAACTTGAAAAAAACCTCTTTGGTTAAGCTCAGACTGCGTCGGTCCCAGGGTTCAAAGTCCCAAGTGAAACATTAATAGATATTTTGCATTTACCTCAAACTTCTTAATCCCATTTCTCCTTCTGTCCCTTCCTTTGTTGCCTCGACACCGAGTTGCTGCTCGGAGCTCAAGGGCAAAAATTAAAGCATTTTGATGAGCCAGTCTGCAAAGGGCTGGTCATTATAAACTGAAATGTTAATTGTATGCAAAAGAGCTTTGAAAATGTGTAAGAATTTGGAGGGGGCTTGAAGTTTAATGGGTCTAATAACATTTATGTTGTCTTGAGATTATTTGGATTGGGGTTACATGTGTTCCTTTGAATCACGAGTTTATATTGTTCATATAGATCTGACGCTCTTCTTGGGCTATGAATCGCTGTTTATAAACTCATCAAAGGATGAGTGCAGTAGACATGAAAGCAAACGGGCGCGTGTCACTAATTTTATTATGTCATAGAATTTTCAATACCCTTGAAAACAGAGGATTTTTGTTGTGTTTGGTTTTGCCATGGAATAGTGTCTAGGTTTAATGGAACCTACGGTCGTCTTTCAAAACTGCATTGAAGACTCATATTCAGTGCCAACTAATTTTTCATAAGTTTTGTTTAAATTTTTAAAAACTTTAAAATTTTCATAAGCTTAAATATACTGAAATGGGTGTGTCTGTGGAGGAGAGGGGACAGAAGCACATGGAGGAAAAGGTAAAAATCTCCATTAAGCTTTTTATCTCTAAAGGCAGAAGAACTGACAGTGCTCATGTTGGGTTTACAGCTATCCCTTAGACTTCTCTAGTCAAAGTATTAAAATATCAAAAAAATACTAAGTGACCCTATTTATTAGAATTATTGGGATATTTTAATATTAGAATAATTATTCTCATTATCTTTATGCTTAAATAAATATGTTTTAAGTGGCATATTAAAGTGAGGGTGGACTATTTTTATTTCTCTTTGCTGCACTTCACAACAAGTAACTAAAACAGGGCTGCTTCTGGGAAGAGGGTGCTGTCAGGCCCCGTCGGGCTGAGGCAGCAGCGCCTCATGTTAATCTCAAGTCTGGATAACCCTGCATCCTCATAGTGCTTTTTCCCCTCCATTTGAATCTTCCAGTGGAAATCTTCTAAGAGATGGGTGGGGGCAAAGGATTTTAGGTTTGAGGCCAAATTGTGTGTAGCTATTAAAGGCGGGTAGGACATTTGCTTTGGAAAGATTAACCTTGTGTCTAAATCAGCTAGAATGCAGCACCAACTCCATTTCTCCCCCTCCCCTAATGAATTTGAGCATCTCGAGCCTTTGAGGTGTCAGTGAGATCTGCACCATATTTTATTTTTTTTTTTGCCTTACAAACTCTGATCCTGAGGTTTAACCAATTGGACGCCCTCCTTTGACAGTACGTGTCATCTTCACCCTGCCACAATCACTGAGTGATCAACAAAAATAACTCCCTCCTTGAAGACGGATCAAAGCCATTGAAGGGTGAACGTCGTAATCACAGCCTTTCAGCCTGTGATGTGTGTGCGCGGTGACAAATCTCGAAATCCCTGCTACTTCTCCTTTCTTTTCTAGCCGAGCTTCAAAGAGTAGGGCAGTCTGATCCTTGACTTTAAACACACTTTAATAAGAAGTCCTTTCCTTCACTGCCTTCTCTGCCATTCTTCTGCCTTCTTCTGTGCATCATGCCTAAACCTCTGAAATTTCACAACACTTTTGGCTTACTTTTCTTTTTTAAGAGCTTTTCTGACCATTTTGGTCCAGATCAGTGTCACAATTATACTGAGGATTTGTTTCTCTAAACTTTCTATTACTTTGCTGCCACATCAGAGTGACCAGAGCGAAAGGAGGGGGAAGCAAACCTTATTTCAGTAAGTAATTCACTTCTAGAAGAGCTGCAGTTCCTCCCCTCTTTAATGTCAGTGCTGTCCCACGGTGACCTGATGCCAAGATGTATTTGGTCCCCTCCGACACATGTTACAGAAACTATTGACCTGACCTTTAAAAAAGTTTATTAACATTTATAAATTTTATTTTACTGTGTCTCGTGGAGAGAAATTGTTCCAGCTGGACAGGATGAATGCTTCTACAGTGGCATTGCTTCACTCATTTGTGTAACAACACATTTCCAACACCTCCCTTTTCAGTCCAGAGCTGACGATCCTCTTCTCAGCTACCCTTTCACACTTGTTTTGTCTAGACTCTCTGGTCTTTGCAGATTAGCTTTAATAAACTGCTTTTTATTATATTGTCTGGTTTTTATGGGCAGCACCTAACACAGATTAAACGTAAACCTTCTGTAGACTCTGGCTGATTTTTGATGTATTTGGGAAGAAGTTTTCTTGATCATTTCAATCCCTGGATTTTCCTGGAGCAGTCAGCTTCAGATGGAGGTACCTGGCGGGGTTTAGGATGATCCTGTCCCTCTGTGAGCAAGATAAGTCATCACAGGGATGTCCTGGCTGTATTTTGGCTCTAAGCTGCAGTCCCCTTCCACAAGAGAAATACAGAATAAGAGCCCCTCTGTACAGGTCTGGCTCAGTAGTGGCAAACTCTAAATTCACTTCTTGCCGCCTCTCCTGAATTTCATTAGGGAGCAAAACTAAGTCTCAATGGGGGGATGTGGTTGCTATCTATAAAAAAAATTGCATTAATAAATGCAAAGAAAGGCAAATAGCAATTTGGTCAGTGTTGGCTGAGGAACAAATAGATATAACCTTCCCTTTCTATCACTTGGTAAAGACACAGTTTGTTGTCTTACTTTTTTCCTCGCTGCTTTTTCAGATACCTACTGGTAACACTCTTGGCACTTGTGTATTAAGTGGTTTGGTTTCAAAATTGTTTACATAATACCAATTAATAAAAATGGCGTAGGAAACAAAGCAACACCATGCTGCTAGCTTTAAAGGACAGTTCTTCTTAAGCACAGCTATGGGAGTACTATTTGTGTAGAGTAACCTGTTCTGTTTGCTGAGTTGGGCGCTTCGCTTTCAGAGGTCAAAAATAAAATTAGAATGAAAAATGAAATGTCACTTGTATGGGCTAGTGCCTAATTCTGGAAAGATCAACATTTGTTGAAGGTAATACTTACTTTAAAGGAGAATACCTTGTGTAATGTCTTCATGCACAGTACGTAGAGCTTTAAACAGTCTGTTGCAGGTACAAATTTTACCCTGGTGACTTGTAAAATTTAAGAGTAGTTAAAAGAGACCTCAGTTTCGCTTCGCAGTAAGTCTAATGCAGCAAAAGGACCAAGGTGTTACACTCTCTGCATCATTGTTCTGGGTCACTTTTGGGAAACTGAGTTTATTTTTAACTCATAAGAAGAATTTTGAAGTAAGGCACACACTTGATGTTCATGAGCTGCTTTAATCATAAAAATGAGGTCCTGCTCCTCCCAGGTCTTAATCACAGATCTCCCACCGATGCCATGTGTACCTTCAGCACAAACGAGCTTTGCTGCCTCCGCTTTGCCTCCCTGCCCTGTGAAGATTGTGTCACGTCCTACCGACTTCTGCCATGACTAACTGCATAACAATTGCAAAATGTTTGGAGATGGAAACGGTTGTATCACGGCCTGGTTTTCAGCATGCTTGTATTTCCTCCCAGTGTGTAGGATTTTCTGAGCCCCTCTCTCAAGCAGCCAAGCAATCATTGCTCAATGTGCATGCTCTAATAATGACCGAAATTCATTTCTTAGAAGTGACACCAAAATAATTAATACAGCCCTCTTGGGCTGCGTGTGATAGAAGTGATCTGAGGAAGTGGAGATATTAAAGTGTCACTGTCCTTCTCCACACATGTGAAATGTCATCATCAGTTCAGAGCAGTCTTGCTTTATTACGGCCATATTAAAATGAATGGTTTGCATATCTTCATAGAGTGCCTATTAACAGCATTTCCTTGATTTAAGAAATGGCTCCAGTATGCAAAGGCAACCCATTTCAATGAATAAATTTAGCACTTTAATGCTATTTATTTACTCCACACAGTAAAATGTAATAAGATAAATAATGGGTCCCACAGGGGCGTGGGGTAAGTTGGTGATCATCCTCTCAGCAGGCAGATGAACACAGCTCGAGTAAAGAAATAATGATCAAAATTCAGAGTGCTCCCTGGGATGCCATTTATATACCTGAATCTAATAAAGAAAGAATTACAATGCTTAACAACGTGCTTAGCACTGGGATCTGAATGTAATGAGACCAGCAGTGAGGAATGTATGGCCACATTAGCTAAATCCGAAGCGTCACACTGGAGGTGTGGACGGCGAGAGCTGCGAGCGATCTGATGCCCCATCACGTGTGGGATTTGCCGGCTGTCGGGATACCTGCGCTTCCTTCTTTGCTGGCCAGCAAAATCCAGTCCAGGGCAAGCTTTCTGCTCTGTATCTAAAGTATTCTGCTGAAGGCTATTTTGGGGTTTGGATTTTAAACCTCCTGAAACACGTTTGGACTTTCTGTCCAAGCGCAGTGCAGGACTACGGTAGTTATGAGTGTACATGAAGGCTGTAGAGCTGATCAAAACTTAAATGAAAAAACTGCGCAAGGCTGGCAATTTATCTGTCGATTTATTTATTTAGTTTATTTCCAAGAATCTTGTTTGATTCTATCCCCGTGGTTATCCAGGTCTGAAACGTGGTTGGTATTTTAAGGGGAGAAGAAAAGTTGGCTTAGTTAGAAAGCGTGGTTCTTGTTCTGATATAAAAGTTGGGAGTGTTGATCGTGGTGTGCCTGGAGGGACCAAGAACGGCACAGATTACCAGCTGCCACTGCAGCACTCGCACCTCTTCTGGTTTCGCGCTTGCTTTTCAGAATAGATTTCTGCTCAAAGGGACATATTTAAGAATTTTACACTCGATTCAGGTTGTACGCCCAGGAAGTCTTAAGAAAAAAATACACCTATAAAAGACTTTGCAAATAATTTTTCAAAGTTACGATTCAGATGCTATTGGTAAAAGTAATAACTTGTCTGGAGACTCCTCGCCCTATCTCTTGATGGAGCATTTCAAAAGTACAAACATGAATAACGGAATAAAATGGTAAAATGATAAGAAAGGATTCATACTTCAATTTTTATATGCTTTTTAAGATATCAATAATCCACCGCATCCCATGTTTTAAAAATACAATGTATGTTTTTGTAACGGCAGGTCTTACAAATTAACTCCTTCTGGAGTTTGCTGCTTTCCATCCGCTCCTGGGGCAAACGATTCTGTCCCCAGTTGTTCCTGTTCTGAGAACTTTTGCCTCTCCACTAGTTTCTCAGCAATGCCTTTCAGCCTAGCCCGAGTCAGGGGTATATTCAGTCGGGGGAAGTAATCCTGGGCTAGAACACAAGAGAAACTAGAGCTTGGCTTTGTCTTTCAGCGATTTTGACTCTTTCAGGCTAAGAGGACATGGTAAAGAGTCCAGACATCCTCCAGATGTTGGCAATGGGTTTGGTAAGATGCTGAAACTTTTTGCCTTGTTGGCTCAGCTACCACGGAGCATCCTAGGACGATCTGATGGGATCAGATCTCGTCACATCATGGAAGATGTAGCGTGTCTGGAGACGTACCAGAGAATCAGAAGTAGTAAAAAACAAGGCGTGTTGAGTCACTTTCCGGTTGGTTGAAATGTTGCTGTTTTCAGGTGCTTGCATGTGTTTTCAGCAAAACATCAGCTTTTCATGGAGAAAATGAATTCTTCTAATGAAAACACAAACATTTAGTAGAAAATTAATTCCAGAGAAAAATTTGAAGGATGATTTGTGACCACCCTTAGTCATCAAATCTAGTTGACTACACATGCACGCACACACACCAGATGCGCTGAGTGAGAAAGGGGCTGTTTTTGACTCGGCCCTCTTCCAACTGGGCCCACACATTAAAAATGAATATAATTTACATATCATTCAGACGGTTGGAATTCCCAGTTGTATAGGAGGGTATGTGTCTTCTGTTCAGTTTCTTTTTCATTCTGGTTAAATAAATCCTTTCCCGTGCAGGAGAAAAAAAGCTTTCTGTATGCTTCGGTATGCGGGAGCTATTTCACATAAGCTATTCATGCAGCGCATGAAAGGCATCTTGCAGGAGTAGCCTCAATTGGTTATTTTTAGGAGGGGGAGGATGGTATCAGCAAAACCACTAGAGAGATCTCTTCTGCCACTGTATACACATCTCTGAATAAAAGAAGCTAGTTGCTGCCTAATGAAAAGAGAAATTGGAAACCCTGCGCAGGCTGATTGCAGCCACACAGATGCCTTTGCCAAGATTTCCACCTTCCTGGGCAAAATTTGTTCTCTTTTTCTCTGCAGAAAACCTCTGCTACAAGAATTGTTTGGGGGGGGTGAAGCAACTGCTGGACTAAGTAAATTAGTTCAGGGACATTGCAGGCTTCCCGAATGGCTCACTTAGGGATGCTGGATGTTTTGGGAGGTATGGGAGTGAGCAAACTCTAATTGCTCCTTAGGAGCAAGGCTGACTTCTGTGCATCTGTGTCTGCCTCATTCTCGTTTATGGAATCACATAACTCTCTTGCACCCCTGTTGTCTTCTAGGTAGGACAACGGGATACAAAGAGTGTGAATCCAGTAAAGATGACTTTCTTTCTCTGGTGTCACCTAGACAACAAAAGCCTAATCCGGAGTCTGTTGAAGGAAATGCTTGTATTTCCAGCAAACTTGGCTTCGGATGCGGCTTCTTACTGGTTTTGTGTTTGAGAAGCAGAAGGGCGATGGAGGGAAGAAGGTTATTTGCCATCACAGGTGGGGTTGCAGATCTGGAAACGAGAGTGGAAGATGGTGATTCTGGAAATGGATTGGTGTGTGTGGGACACTGCCGGAAAGGGTCCCTTCTGCGGTGTCTGAGAAATCTTGAGTGTGCAGGATCTTTCTTAGGTAGCCATACGCGACTGTGGGCAACACAGAAGGTTCCTTATCCTGAAGCAGTCCTGGGTGTATTTGGTTTTTTTTTAGAGAGAAAAGGTGAGTCTTGTGGGGAAAAAGGACCCTTTTTCTAGTCCTCCTCCTTTCATTCCATTGTTAGGTATTTCTGATAGTCCTCTAAAGTCCGTATCATTTGGGTTTCTGTTGTATGCCAGTTAAAACCAAAACAATTAAGAGGTTTTATTGTAGCCATTCGCAGTCGCACGCTAAAGGAAAGGCTGCCTGGTTGGGTGTTTGTATCACTTTAGGATTAGCTCTGTGTTTAGCTCTTGCTACTTTAATTGGAGCCGCAAGCGAGAAGCGCGTGTGGAGTGTGCTCTGCAGACTTCAAAACAATAGAGACGGAGAACAGCAAGAGCTGTGCTACTCTCACGGAGGAGAAATCGGTTTAATTTCCTAGCTTTTCCTGCTCAGACCTACACAAGCTGGAAATACAACAAAGGTCAAAGTTTGATGTCAGAAAAAGGGGAAGCAATTTTGGCCTTTACACGATATTCTGCTTTCACCTGCTCCTGAAAGTTAGCTTCTCTTTTCTTTAATAATGCTGTTTATTAGTGGAGATGGGTTGTAGGCCTCCTAGAAATAGAACTACAGAGCAAATTAAAACTTTTGCTTTTAGCAGCTTGGCAGAATTGCACCTTTTGGGCTCTGCTTCTGGCAAGAAACACATTGGAAAAATCTGACTGTGACCAGTGAACCGTGATGGGAAAACCGAAGCTCTGCTACTTGGTTTCCAAAACATCATCTGGGGTCTTTCTATGGGGGACAAACATCTCATTGTCTTGGAGAATTGGGTTTTGTGTGAAGATAAACGTGTCTGCAGATGTGTTTGCAGATGCTCTTGGGTTGATTCGGGGAGAATATTTAGGAATTTGACCTAAAGCCTATCCAAACCTAGAAATAGTTTTCCATTTAATCCCTTGAGCCTTGAGTCCTCCATATGGAGTGAGCTCTTCTCTGCGGTGGCTTACATAGCACAGGCGTGATTCGTAGTCATCTGGTTTAATGATCTACACGTCTTCTAGGACTGAGTCTTTGGTTTTAATGCACGCTCTTCAGAAGAACGAGATGCATTCAGGACTTTGCTGGGATCACCTTTACACTTCGCTGCTAGGAAGAAAAGCATTTGCCTAGAATTATGAGGAAAACATCCCATCAACCTCTCTGTGAACATCACGTTATAAGAGGTGCGTGTGTGGGATGTAATGTGCTGTAGTAGAAAACAAAGTATTTGTGGGAAAAAGCATCTTACGCACTGCAGAGTTTGAAGCATTAGATAAGTAGTATTTGCTCTGGGAATTATGTCACCTTATACGAATTTTTTAATATAAAAATTTTATAGACTTTGAATAGATTTTTGAGAAGTGTTTCTGTCAGTAGAACACATAACCCTTAAAACCTTTGGGTATTTGCTATAAAGTCTTTCTAATTTCCTGATCAGTGAGGCGTCTGACCACCTTACATTTGTACATGAGTTAAGACAGGGACAGATTACCAAGTTTTATATCTTTTTACTACAGATCAAGGGCCGTGAGCTCTGTACAAACGTAGAGGAGGAGGGTGAGCAGGGTACAGCAGGTTGCAGAAAGGAGCAGTTGAATTGATCAGTCCCCTTTGTACGAAGACATCTGCTCCTCTTCAGTTATACAGATTTTCACCAAGTCACCCATTACTGGGTCTTCTTCTGATGTCTTCATAAATTACATGTTTTCATGCTTTTTACCCCTGTGTTTAAGTTTAAATTTGAATCGTTCCAGGGCTGATGCTTTCTTGGGTAATGTTGTTGTTTATAATATGCCATGGGACCTGTGAGCGCTTTCCAGTTTTGAAATCGATCTCCGAGTTCCTGCGTGCATCTTGCTTACACCTTCCCCCCGTGATGATTGATGTTACCTAAATAAGCTCCCATCTATAGAAAAATCATTGTATGCTATTGATTTTATATAACTTTATTTTGTGAAATATTTCACTTGGTTGGAGAAATTGTAATTTCAAAACCCATTTCTTTTGGCCTGTTATAAAACTCTTCCCAACCTGTGATTGTACAGGGGGGCCGGATCAAATCCTTCAGTACTTGTGAGTACGTAGGAGTGTAGCTACCAGCGGCTGTTCCCAGTGTGCATTAAGAGGATCTAATTTTATCTGCTCTTGGTTGGTGATACCAGCCCTTGCTTCAGCATTGTTCTCCTCCCGCTTTTATTTGTGCCCTTCAGTGTCAGTGTGATGAGAATGGAGTGAAACTGCGATGATACAAATGTGAGTCAGCCCCATTAGTATGAATCAAGAAGATGCTTTACCAACGCAAGACGTTTAAATGTTGATGCTGGGGGAGTATAACTGTTTTGACTCATGTAGCTTAGCGGTTCGCTTTGCTTGTAGATGTTTTCCCCCGCCTTTTGGGTTTGCTATAATATTCCATGAAAGAGGGAGAATAAGGAGTTTTATTTGTTGAACATGCCAAACTCTTCTTTCCTGAAGCAAAATCCAGAACGAAGAGCTGGGTCTTGAAACCTTCCCTGTAGGTAAATAAAACTGGTTCTGATGGGTAAAGAAGGGAATAAGATCTGCGTTAAGACCCTCCTATGAAACATATGCTGACACCAGCTTCCTCCTTCCTAATTTTGGAAACTTACCCCTGCACTGCCTTTGCTGACTGCTCAGAAAGAGGAATGCTCTGTGGTAGCAGGGCTTCAGCTGTGGCTGCTCAGGCATAATTTCTGAAGTGGAGGCTCTACAAAGAAGAACTCAAAATAGTCATGATAAAATCTTTGGGGCTATGCAGGATTGGGAATGGAGTGTAGCCTCACTTTTCCAGAACACAGAAGAAGGGGATAAGAAGAATAATGAAGGAAAAAAATGGAAGCCTGCACTGCAGGCATGCATGCTGTGCTTGGAAGAAATTGCAGTTTCAGATCCAGTAGGAAAATAGCTGGGGGTTTTTTAACTGTTCTTATTGATTTTACCAATAACAGTGTTGCTCTTTAGCCTGTGAAATCAAGATCCTCCCTCTATGTGTTTCCATCCCTGGATGGGAGCGTTGCGTGACACCAGAAACACAAGCCAACACATCTTTGGTGGCACTGTCCACGTGATGCTAAAGATCCCCTAACACTGGTAATTAACCCAGGGCTGTTTCTTCCTAATTTAAAATGAGTTTTGATGTCCAGAGTTGCCTTTGGCTGCTGTTTGAATGAATTAGGATTTCAATATTGCCTTGTATTTACTAACTCAGAGTAGAATGAACTTGGAGTCAGATCCTCATTTAGTTAAAATAAATGTACTTCCATGGTATTAAGCAAATTTAAACCAGCGGACAATTTGGCCTGGGGGAGTATAAGAGGCTGTGTGTTGGAGCAGGTTCTGACTTGCATTATAATGAGTAAGAAATGTGTAATGTGGTTGAGTTCAGGAGAAGAGGTTTATACCAGGCAGGCTTTGTACCTCATGCCTAGTTTTCCTAATGCATAACAGCATGGAAACAAATTAATATGCCATCAAATTGGAGGCTCGCAGGAGAAGAAAGAGTTGTATCAACTTTCAACATTCCTTCATTTTCAGCGCGTAGATGCAGCTTATCCTTTAGGTATTTGGTGTTTGGGCCCTGTGAAGAAAACATTTCAATGAAGAAAAATAGATCAAGGGATGTTTTCAAAGTCAGCACTTCCACCAAAACCTTTCAATCTCCGGGTTCATTTTCTGTATACCGTGACCCTCTTGAATGTCATCTGCTCTTTTCCAATTGTAAAGCCTTTCTCTCTCCGCTC
>VZTV01019488.1:17108-46717 GCA_013400875.1 Anhinga rufa
TTTTCCTCCTCCTCCTCCTCCTCCTCCAGCTGCCTCATTCAGGCTGACACCTTTTGTTAGAGTTAGCAGACAGATTAGAGGACTAAGATTCATGGGTGAACTGGTACAAATTCTTCTGGGTCAACAGGTTTGTTCCCAATGATCACACTCTTTGATTGCTCAGAACAAGCAAGATTGATCAATATCAACTTTGTGGCTAAGCCTGAGTTGGAATTTGTGTGGGTTTAACTAGCTGAGTACTGATGTTGAAGGAAATGGGGATTTGGAAGAAAGGGGAGAGAGGAATTGGTGGTTGGGTTTTTTCCCCAAACTTGGCATCTCCTGGGTTTTTAATTGATGGTCTTTCTGGGCAAAACGGGGTAAGAAAATCATTAGAATAGTCAAAGCAGATATTTGAAATTTGAAGGGGAGCTCTGTCAGCACCAGCTTGGCTTGTGATTCTTCCTAACTCTTCCAGGTAATTCTGCCAGTCCATCACGGATCCACCCCCATGGCTGGGAGATGCCACTGGGTTGTTCCCACCGTGTTATCTTGCACACTTACTGCATTTCCCCCTTTTGACACTCCCCAGTGGTTGTCCGTTTGTCTTTACTGCAGGTGTTTGAATGAACATCCCATGGCCTTACACTAAAGGCCAAGAACTTGTCTTTGGGTCTTTGAATTAAATTTAAATTTTTTTGAATGAAGTTTTTTGATGTAAGTTGAAACCAGCTCTGCTCTTCATCTGTAGTGGAATAAACATCATAAAATGCGTGTGCCTAATATTTTAGTGTAAAACAAAGATATTACAGCTTAGGTCTTGGCTGTTCAGAGCAACATAATCTGCGCTGTGGGTATCTCTATTGATATGTCGGTACTGAAACCCTGTTTATTAGCAAAAAAGAAGACTCAAATGTCGTTTATCGCTTTATTTTGTGCAGCTTAAAAAAATAAGGTTGTCGCAGAATATCATTCATTTTGCTGTATTAACAAATGTTTGTGGACAGAATGAACTGGATAAAACCGTTCACACTCTATTGGCACTTTCATGGCTTGGAACTTAGTCTGTGAATCAAGTCATATAATACAATAGCGGCGTCTTCAGGCAACTGTGCAATTTAATAATAGCCCTCAACAAAGTAGGCTTGCATTGGGTCTGCACCGTGGTTAACCTTCACAAGAGATTTTGCAGAGAAATCAGGCTGTGTTTATCTGTCTGCCTCATTCGTTTCATGTTTCGTTGATGGTGGCCTTAATAATGTCTCAGAGACTCCTGCAGGAGAGAGATGGATTTTGAAAAGGGAAGGAAGAAAGGCTGGACAACAGCAAACCAATCTTCCTGTGTATTTTACTCGGAGTCCCAGTGGATTAGCGATGGTAGTTTGCATTAGCAATGACAGTACAGAGATGATTACTCTTCCCTAGAGACTGGCAGGGATAGAAATGGTGCTCCATTATGTTGCTCATTATTATTCTCTGTGCTAAGTGGCACAGTGACTGGGGGAGCCAAAGGGCAGAGTTGAGCAGTGTTTTTAAGCTAATGAAGTTGTACGAAGCAGGAGATGGGATTGTTAAAACAAAAGCTTTGTTCCAACGTGTCTGAAAGTACCTTTTTATTTTGTACTAAGCCGAAAATGTGCATTGTCTGTGTTGGCTTTACTCATTTTGATGGAAAAATGTTTACCTTCCCTTCTATTAGTTTTATTGGCATTTTATGTAACAAACTCTAGTTGCATTATGTAGAAGACATTTTCCTCCCCAGATGGGATTTCTGGTCTTGTTCTCTCCCATTTATGTAAACTGAAGCAATGGAGAAAGGGCCAGTTTGAGGATGGGCTTCTTTAAGAAAGCTCATAGTAATCCTCTCTCCTTAAGCAAACCAGAGTGACCTTCCCACCTCTGGGAAATAGTTCCTGAAGACTTGTCTTTCCTTTCTGTTTAGTCTTGGCATGGAAAGCAGGTTTCATGGTCTTAATTCCATTGTTCCCCTGCCATATCATTGTATAAATGTGTTGCTTGATTATCCTCTTCACAGTTTATAAATGATTAGTAATTTAATTAATCTCAGATGTTGCAAAACTTTACAATTACCAACAAAGAACGTCTCGTTGGCATTTTTTTTTCTAAATTGACCATGTCGTGGATAAGCAAAGTGAGACAAAAAGACTAAGTCATGAGATGGGATGACAAAACAGCAGCAGAGCTGGTGAGCTATGAATTTTTGCCTGTCAGTAGGACGCAGCATCTCTGAATGGCAGGTAATTGAATATCTGTTGATTTGTAAAATATTAGCTGAGAGGGGTCCATTAAAATAAATTTCTTATTTATGTGTTTGTATTTAGAAGTGTATTCATTCACGTTGTGGTAAATTATGGGTAAAAAAAAAAAGAGAGCTTAGTATCTCACCAACTTTATAATCTATATATTTAAAGCAGAAAATTTTGTTAGAATTTGCATAAAACAGTGGCATCATCTCAAATTGATGTTACCCGTCACAAGGAAAGGTTGACTTCCAGGACCGGGGTTGAACTGTAACGTAACATATAGTTTCATTCATGCCTGACTATGTAACGATGTAATTTTTGCCGAGATCTCACTGCCATTAGATCTATGAAGTTACTGGGGGTTTCTTTTGATACAGCTCTTTGAATGTGGTTGTGATTATCTTAATATAGTGCATAAAGTGCTGTATTATCTTAATATAGTGCATAAAGACTGGGAAGTTCCTGAACTATTCAAAGACGGGCACCTGGCCATGCCTTACCAAAGGGTACCGGGTTTGGAGGAGACTGTCCAGCTCTGTAGCTTGGTAAAGGTGCTGTATATTTGCAGTAGAGCAGGATAGTCTGCGGGAGGGCAAAATTTTCATGCTCGGAGAAAGGAGAGCTAGGCCTGTAGTCCATCCTATGGGTCTGTGATGCTGTGAGGTGAAGAAGGCATATGGATATAGGACCCCACTGAATTTTAATAATACATTCCCAATAATAATAATAATTCACAATAATCTGTGATTTATTTAAGCCACTGCATACCTAGCTGCAGCCATAAAAAAGCAGTAAGGTCCTTGGCTTCCCTAACCAGGACTTCACGTGGTTGGGGTTGCGGTGATCAATTGACTAAATATGCTTGCTACGTTCTTTCTAGAGACATAGGAATAGTCCTTATACGAGACATCTGAGACACCCCCCACCCAGTACATCTGTTCCCTGCAGTAGATTCACACCTTCATTCTTGACTGAATCATCATCTCTTTTTAATACATCTGTTTTTCTCGGCGGATCTTCAAGTTGCATCCCCTCTCCTCTCTCCTTCTCCCCTTTAGCAGGGTTTTCGGTCAAGCTGCATGGCCTGAATCCCGGAATGTGCCTGTCGGGAGGAACGCTGGCATTATGCAGTGAGTCTGGAGATCAGGGCGCGATCTGTTGAGCACCAGTGCTCCTCTACCAGCTGATGTTGGTTGGGTGCTCTTGGTCCCCCGTGCTCATCATCTACCTCCCAGAAACCAAGTCGTGTGTTGACCAATCTAAAGCCAGAGCAGATCTCCTAATGCCGGTCACTCCTGGGCCACGTTAAGCACATCTTCAAAATTGTAAGAATTAAATCCTTTTTTGCTATAAATAAATAGGAACTAAAATTTAGATACAGTTAGGGCTCCAGAATGTCAACTTGAGATAGGAAACTATGATTGCAATTTATGCTTCTGCTGTACTAGCTGGTGAAAAAAAGAGAGAGTAAGAGAGAGTTGTTCTTACTGGCACATTTTTTAGGTTTTGCCAGGTAATTTAGCAACTGATTTAAAAAATAATGGTTTTTTTTTCCCATTCTGTAAAATGTCCCCCCGCTCTCTGGACTTTGAAACTAACGTTGAGCTCTCTTGTTCCTCTGAACTGGAAAGAAATTGTTTAAGTTCTCTACTTCAAAATTCGTGAATACACCCTGAACAGGCAAAGAGTATTTAGAGCAAAGGAGCTCTGTTGTTCTTTGCAAAAGCTCTCAGCCTCCTTGCTTATGTGATCTATCATCAACCGCGAAGTCTATGGCCGTATTCCCAATCCTGTCAGCGAAGCCTAATGAAGGGGCTGGATTTGATTGTTTTTCTAGGTCTCTTCAGGTTGATGGCATTAGCCATCAATCAAAAAGCTGTGAAGGAGCCTGTTGAAGGCCAGCCAGCTCCTTTTGCCCCAAACTGTGGGGCGAGCTGCCAACAGCTTGCAGGGCCCAGCCAGGCATGCCAGCTCGATAGAAACGCAGATAGGAAGACGGTGTAATTGAGAGCGCTCTGGGTGTACTTGGGCAGATCTGATGCTCGAAGTGCGGATTGGTGTTTTCATCGTGAATTATATTTTTTGAAGGCCTTATCTGCGGAGTGTCAGATCTCACTAGGCGTACAGGGTCAGTCTACAGATCCTGGAGCAGGGGTGTTTATTTCATAAGAACAAATTGGGGCTCACATATATAAAGACAGACAACTCAACCTAGACTTCTGTGTTTGTAGAGACCCAAGTAATGCAGTTTTTCAAATACGCTTCAATCCTGTCATTTTTCAGGACTGTCAGTGGCGTTGGCACCCTGGAAGGCAGCCTGTCTTTATTTACCAACTTTTGTAGAGTTGAGAAGTTTGTATTAAAAGATAAAATGAGGAAAGCCTATAAATTCTATGCTGTGCCTTTGTAAAACTATTTCTGAAAGAAGATTCTGCAGCATGTAAGAATATCCAAGTGAAATGTATTCTCAATTTGTGACTGAGGCTAGGATGAGCACTCTATATTTTGTTTTCTGTTCTAGCATGTACTTAAAGGGAATTATTACTCTATTAAATCTTTTAACTCTTCAAGTTTACTCTTTGCTTGCTGCAGGTAACGGAATATATTGTTGCGGTTAAAATCTTGCTCTTGGTTTTTATAATGTACTATATGCCAAGCTATATCACGAAGGAATAAACACTTTTGATCTAACTCTTATCTGTGGCGCAGTTTACATGGTAAAAAGTCTGTTGTGGTGTTAAATGCTCTCATCTTTATTCATGTCCTGGGATGATTCAGCCTACCTTGTGTGAATTACTGGATCAGGAGCACTTTCAAAACCTGCACTAGCTTAATCTGGTGTCTCAAATAAACAGGGTTTTTGTTTTAAGGTCCATATAATATGATTGTACTCGTTCACTAGGCTTGAGCTGAGCACTAGTGCAATGGGATTGTTATGGGCTTTAATAACCGCTGGTGAACTCTTGTGTTCAGAAGAAACTACAGGGTTTTGGATCTCATAAATTGATGCTGTCTGCAGAGAGATGCACTCAGATGCATTGCAAGGTACTGAGCTGGTACTGCTACTGTAAAGTCCCTACTTGGATTCCTTAAATCCTGTGTAAAATGAGAATTGGGTGAGATTAGCAGCTCCCTCTGAATGTTGGTAATAGCAAGAGGGCCGGTAACTCACGTCTTCCTGAGCCATGTTAACAGTAATTACTGCATTAAGTTCCTTCTGTTTGTTCATTCTTGCTGTAAATTAAGAAGATTTGGGACTCGTCTAACATGTAACTTGATGAGGTTTGCAAACAGAGATGTGCCTTCAAAGAGTCATTTAGAGCAATTATTTTAGAGCAGTTCTTTGCTGATGGAGACAAAATAGGCTATTAAAAATAAAAAAGATAAGACCAGTGCAGCAGTTATTTTCCTAATATACCCCAGTTTATGGCTTTTTAGTTTAGTATCACAGAAATTCCCAGTTTCTTGTAACTGTTTTTCTACATTAGCAGTGATTTTGAATTGCTGCACCCGTTGCTCTGCTCCCCGGAAACCTTACAGCGAAGGGCTGGGATGTGATAGCAGTCTATATTTAGATTGATTCTGCTGACTGTAATGGGCTGACTTGAGATCTTCATTTTAATATTTCAGCGTGTATTTTTATTCTTAGAAAGGTAGCCCTTTGCCTTTTTAAGGAAACTGTGTTTCCGCAAGTCAAACTTAAGGGTATGGCTGCAGCCGCTACGTGTGAAAGGCAGCTGCAGCGGGACATATGCATCCTTCTGCCACGCTCTGATCGCAGGCTGGTGTCTTACTACACAGATTGGACTAGGAGAGATTCAAGACCTAACACATAGTAAGGCAAAAGCTAATGTGGTCTCCCAGAAAGAGATGATGAATCTCAGTGAATCTTTGCAAAGAGACAACAGCAATTTATTTTCATGTCAACTAAATGAGATAGAAATATAAATTCGGTTTTATTTGCTTCCCTTATTAGGGAGGTTGTCCACTCGTCTTTAATTCCCTTTGGGTACATCCCCAAAGGTCAATGCCTTTCAGACTCCAAAAACAACCCTCTGCTGCTCCATGGCTACAAGTCATCACTCTTTGAGGTCTGCACAAGAAAACAATGTGTTCCTGAGCTCCCAGGGATCCCCGAGCTGCTCTTTGCAAACAGTTCAGACATGTTTTGTGATGACGTATTGCCCTCTGAAGGAGACACTAAATCCTGTCTGTAGAGCCACGAGTATCTGAGCTTTCTGCGAGAGGCTGCTAGCTTTCTTTTCTGTGGTTTTATGTAGTCCAGCCATGGTGAAGACCCACATTCTGGCTTAGCCATGCCAGCTTTTCCCATTCACTGGATGAACTGCTCTCAATGTGCTTACATCTCCCATTCTAACCTCCATTCCCTTTTCCAGCCCATCCTCAGTCCTGTTCATACCAGCTCCGCATTCATTTCCCTCCTGAAGATTATACGTGGCAATAGCATAATATTAAGCCAGTTTTCCTCTGCGTGTGTCTGTTGCTCCTCTCCTGTTGTTCCATCAAAACCCAAAACTGGGTTTTTGATGTGTTGTCAGGGGCACACAAGGAGCGGTTCTGTGTGACCACATCTTTTCTGAGCTAAACAAGTACTCTTGTCCAGAGCTATCCATGCCCCGTCCCAAGGTTACGAGTCTTGCAAAGTGACCGAAGAAACCTTGAAGGATGAGCTCAAGAGGGAACTAAGGACTCTGCAGCTTTGATGATCAATCCAGTCTCTGTTCTGTTGTCTTAACTCTACCTTGTTTGCTTCTTAAATATATTAGGATACCTTTGGGCAGATAAATCTCAGTTCTTCTTTCTTAGCTCCGTGCAAAGGCGAAGCAGTGCCTGGAGTGCACCTCAGCTCGCTGTTGTACTGCAGCATTCCCACCAGGCTTCCTAGTCCTGCTGCCATCGGGGTCGTGCTGAGAGGGAGAAGGAAGCAAAAGCTGGTATCTTTGAATGCAGAACCAGAGAAAAATATTTGCTTTCATATGAAATAGTGTGAAAATCCTGGGAGAAAAGGAAATGATTGTTCCAAATGACTTTATAGGTAACAGAGGTGGACACTTCTGGCCCTCTGCCACCCAGCTGGGGTGCGTGCTAGGAGTTCACAAGAGACATCTAATTTTCCCAGGCAGGTTTTTTAACCAAAATAAAAGGCACACGTTTGCACTTTTTCACAGCTGACTGAAAAAGTGACAAAAGACTTCAGCTGCTCCACTTTTGTCTTCTTGCTGCGGTTACAACAGGACGGGGACTTGAGCCCTGAACTTCTCTCCTCTCTGTCCTCTCTCAGAAGGCAGCTGGGAGAATCAACAAAAGCCATTGGTTGCGCAAGGTTTCTTGCTTCATGCGCTGTAGCTTGTATTTCTAGTAAGGAACCAGTATACTGCAGATCTCATCCCTTCCTTGAATCCTCCTGTCCAACTGGTTCTCATTCCATCCCTCTGATGGTCAGTCCTGGGCCTCTGGTATCTGCACATAATAGGAGAGGGACAGTGGCTCGAGGTGTCTAGAGACGTTGGATGTCCACAGCAAATGTGAGGACTGGACAGGAAAAGGTGTTTTCTGCTTGTGGAGAAGTTCTAGTGTTTGGCATCCGACCACTTTCCTGAGGGCAGTCCTAAGACCATTGTTTCTGTGGGTTTTTTTCCTTAATAACACTGCCATGTTACTCCAAGATCCATAAATCATTGTGGTGGGATTCTGGAAAGCTGCTAGCCCCGTCCATGTGCCACCAAGCAGACGTTGGCTTTTGCTTTAAACCCTGACACAGTAACATGCCAAGAGCTCAAAAGGGGCTTTAGAGAAAGGTTTGGGTTTGGGGGAGACTTTGCATGGCGCTCTTCCTTCTGGGGAGACACATGCGACCAAAAGTTTAATTTGATGCTGGAGGGCTTAACGGAGATGCCCAGAGCTGGGAGGCTTTTTGCAGTGTACTGACTTCTGCTGCGGCACTCACTACCGGCACCTCTTCTCTGTGACTTTCAGCCTGATGCTTTTACAAGTAATTTGTTCTCTTCCTTTTTTCTTTGATCTGTATTGAAACTGTAACCTGCCAGTGCCCCGCTGCTCCAGTTCAATGTTCATGGTGACACGCGTTAGCTTGGTCCAACCGAACAAGAGACGCCTGCGCTGCAGAAGAACCCAGGTGATTTCACTCCAATCCCACCATGTTCTGCAGTGTCCCACATCGGCTTGCATTATATTTTGTTGTTAAAGAAAACAGAATTTTGAGATTATGATCATTGCTTTTCTTCTTTGATGCCCTCCACCTTCCGCTACGTGCTTTGTTTGCCACCTTGCGTGTCTGGAACTGTATATTGATCGTGGTGCTGCTGCTACCACCTTTTGTAGAAACACCTCCAGTTGTTTTACAGACATAGATTAAAATCTAGTTCAAAACTGTGTGTGGAACACCACATTAACAGTGGCATAGGACACTGCAGCGGGAGGGATTTGAATCTGTGGCTACAAAATCATAGAATGGTTTAGGTTGGAAGAGACCTTCAGAGCCCATCCAGTCCAACCCCCCTGCAGTGAGCAGGGACATCCCCAACTAGAGCAGGTTGCTCAGAGCCCCGTCCAGCCTGACCTTGGGTGTTCCCAGGGATGGGGCATCGCCCACCTCTCTGGGCAACCTGGGCCAGGGTCTCACCACCCTCAGTGTAAAAAATGTCTTCCTTCTATCTTGTCTGAGTCTACCCTCTTTCAGTTTAAAACCATTATCCCTTGTTCTATCGCTGCAGGCCCCAGTAAAAAGTCTCTCTCTTTCTTTCTTATGAGCCCCCTTTAAGCACTGGAAGGCCGCAGTAAGGTCTCCCCGCAGCCTTCTCTTCTCCAGGCTGAACAACCCCAGCTCTCTCAGCCTGTCTCCATAGCAGAGCTGCTCCAGCCCCTGATCACCTCCGTGGCCTCCTCTGGCCCCGCTCCAGCAGGTCCATGTCCTGTCTGTGCTGGGGGCTCCAGAGCTGGACGCGGCGCTGCAGGGGGGTCTCACCCGAGCGGGGCAGAGGGGCAGAATCCCCTCCCTCGCCCTGCTGCCCACGCTGCTGGGGATGCAGCCCAGGGCACGGCTGGCTTTCTGGGCTGCCAGCGCACATTGCTGGCTCATGCCCAGCTTTTCATCCACCAGCACCCCCAAGTCCTTCTCCGCAGGGCTGCTCTCAATCCCTTTGCCCCCCAGCCTTTATCGATACCAGGGCTTGCCCCGACCCAGGTGCAGGACCTTGCACATGGCTTTGTTGAACCTCATGAGGTTCACATGGGCCCACTTCTTGAGCTTATCAAAAAGCACAGCCTTACTCAGGTTAGCTGCTGTGACAGGAGTTTAGACGTCAGAGCATGTCCTGTGGCTAAGCACAGTAATTAGGAAGCTGCTTTCTTGTACTAGCTGATGTGTATAACCTTCACCTGAGTGCTGTAGCATCATGTTTGTCTTTACAAAAACAGGCCTGAATTGAACACCACGTCATGTTACAGGATGTTATTGGTGACTTTTAAAGACGTACACAGTTGGAGGAGTCATCAGTCTAATGACATGATATCAGAAAAGGCGATGAGAAAAAAATATTAGCTATGTTGTTGATGAAACAATGGGAGATACAGTATACCGCAATGTATCTATTGAACAAAAGCAGTCGAAAATGAACTGTATTATTTCTCACTCACTTGTTCTGTCAGTGATTGAGGCATTTCAGAGCACAACCAGGAAAATAATAGGTTGCTTTCACAATGGTAGAAGTTTAACAAATGCTCAGTCATTCATCCGACATCATTGCTGTCGTCGGTGAGAGCTTTAGCGTATGCTATTGATGCCTTGCTTTTCAGATTCAATCTCCCCGCAATGGAGGACTGAACATTTCAATTTACTACCTGTAGAGTTGTATTGAAATGCTCGGGCTAAAATGAGAGAGATGATTTTGGGTGAGGCTGAAAGCAGAGGCTTTGTGGAAGGCATTACACACACATAAATCCTCTGACAAGACCTGCATTCACTAGCACATGTCTCCTAACCGTACATGACGCAAAGTGAGTGGATGGTGTTTGTAAGTACAATATTCTCAGTGGGTATCGATAAGCACTTTTGCATTGTGTGGATGTCTAAATCCATGTTAACCTGATGTTCCCTTTCAGTCGTAAGGTTTGATTTCACAGCCTCCATGCTTGGCAGAACTTCATTTTTGGACTTGGTATGCTTGAAAGAGCTTGGCCTAAGCTGTTTATTCAGTCTCTGTTACTCATATTCGCTTGGTTCATCCTAAAGCTTGAAACACAGAGGATGTCCTCTTAATCACTTGCTAATAATTCTGAGCATTTGCATCTGGGCTTGTTAGTCTGCTGGCATTTAAAGGGGACAACCTATTTCTAAGGTGGCTTCTGTATGAAGATGGTGAAAGCCCTGGCAAGCTGTGTGTTTGGAAGGATTCATTGTCCCTTTTTTGTGGATGGAAAAGCAAGGGTGTAGGAGAAGTGCTGAATAACCTGGCACGGCGAGAAATAAAACTCCCCTCACTCGGTACCCACTCCCTCCGTCTGACCTCTGTAGAGCTTCGCCATCGCTGTGTATCTGGAGGCTTCTCAAGCCTTTGAAAACAATCACAGCAATAAGAGAACTAGTTTGTTAGTTTATAGACTGCGTACGAGGGGACGCAGTCCACTGCCCTGTTCTTTGCCCAAGAGGTGACCTGTATATTTAGGTTTGAATGTAAAGCTGCTAGGAAAATCTCTGTCCTGTGTCCTCTGGGCTCTGCCTCTTAATTTCTCATAGACTTGTAGGAACACAGAAGCAAGTTTTCTTTCAAAATGTGACTATTTAACACGGAGAAGGGGATGAATTGGACACTGCTTTGGCTGCTGTCCACGCAATGCTGTTGTGAGTCCTCCAGGCAGTGTGTTGCTCTAAGGGCAGCAGCAACAGCCGAGAGGCAAAGAAATGAGGCTAAGGAGAGGTGGGTGAGGACAGCCTTCAGACTGTCTTTCCCCAAACTGTTGGAACATGACTTTTTCACTTGCTTCTGCTCTGATCATCATGCAGAGGCCCTGACTGCCTTCAGAAAAACTTCTTCAGAGTAAAAATCCATGTCCGGACAGCAAAAGCAGTGGGAATGCAGTGCTCCCAGGTATTGCAGGGCTGCATGTCCAGATTTTAGCCCAGCCCATCCTAAAATGGGCTAAAAATAACTAAAGTGATCAGCTATCGCTGGCCATAGAACAGACCCCATTAGCTGCCTAATACTTTCACTCACCTTCAGTTTGGATCCAGTCCAGGGTCCTAGAGATTAAACACTTGGTGTGTTAAAAGCCCATTCATTATCAAGCGGAGACACAGCCAGTCCTTCGAGGCTTGAGTCTTAATCACCAGCAGTGCCATTTGTCCCATTAGAAGCAGTAAATATCTGAGCTAGCATGTGTGGTCCTCTTCAGGTTCACTTCTGTTTATAAATTTTGTCAATAAGTTAAAAAAAATGAGTCTTGCTTGTATTTGTCTGCAAATAAGAGCATAACAGTCCCTCTTTAAACGGAAGTTTCTTCTACCTTGATCGCTCTGGACCCCTGAGAGGAATATATTAAATTGCTGGAAACATTTTCTCTTTATTTTTTTCTCTCATTCTCATTTATTTTGTATTCCTGTGGCTCACTGCATACAAATCAGTATAATAGCTCTTTGCTTCTGATTTAAAATGTTTAGCTTTGAATGCAGGCATTAAGTTATCTCAAAGAAGCTGTTTCGGTCTCGATAATTTGGAGACTTGTTGCTCATATTTAGCAGGTGCAGTCTGTACTTTAACACTTTGAGCTTAGTTGCTTTATCCTCTTTCACTGATCTTGCTCCGCGTCTCTCCCTGTGCATTTGTGCACCTCAATAACGTGGTGCAGAGGCTCTCCCCCAGGATTTTAACTCATCCAGTAGCCTCTGAGCGTTTGTCCTGTTCTAGGTGAGGCCACTGGGGGCTTTTCTGTGGTTTTCTCTTCCCAGGCGTCATCGGCAGCAGAGATTTCATAGGAACGTTTGTGCTCCCTTCTGCAGAAAGCACACATTGGGGCTTTCTTGTCCTTCTTCGCCCCGTGCCTCTGGACAGCATCCTGAGAAATGGTGTCCAGAGCTTTGCACCCCGAGTCCACGTTGCAGCCGAGGTCGGGAGCTGTGCTGTCAAGAGGGCCTCTACCATTCCTTTTGAACTAATTGATTTTTATGCTTACCTAAATTCACGCTCATTAATTCCTCATTTTTCTAGCTGAACAAGGGTGATCCCTGTGAAGACCCCGTCTCCTACAAGCGAGGCAGCACGTCACAGATGCCTGGGTGGGAAGGTGATAGCTGAGGTTTGAGGTGGATTGATGGGTGCGAACAGACTCCTTCCACTCCCAAAGCTGTCTGTAGGTCTCGGAGCAATAATCCTCAGAGCCCTCGATTTTAGGGCCCAAGTCTGGCAAATCTGAGCTACGGTTGCTCCTTCCACAGCACGCTCAGCTGGTTCAGGGAAGCAGAGGCACAGTAGTTGCATGGAAAGGTGCTGTGACAAAAAGCAAGCTGTCATCTCAACAGCAGCAACAAAAAATGTGATAAACTTTTGTTTCCTGTCCCATCAAATACAGCGCAGTAGAGTGATCTCATCAGTTGAAGGAGAAAAATTATGGACTTGCTTGCCTCATTTGTTATAAGTCAGTATATTGCCAACTTGCTGTGGAAGCCTTGCAGAACATGGACATTCAATTCTGAAGCAGTTTCCATTGGCATTTCTTTAATAAACTCTCATAATTTATAGACTGTGTTTTACATCTTCTCCTCATGCCCCCAGAGTTTGTTCTAGCCAGCTATGAAGAAATGAGATATTGAGTTGTTACTCTTCTTGATTAAGTCAATAAAATCCATTTGTCTTGTTAAGTGAGTAGCTCCATTTGGCATGTTGCGCAATCCCAGATTCTACGTTTTGAGGCGAAAAACAATATCCAAGACAATGATTAATTATCTGAAAATCAGAACTGACCAGCCAGTTCCTCAAACCAGCCGTGCTTGCCCGTAGCTGCGCCTGTACTGTATTGCTAACACAGCACAGTGCAATCAACACGACAGCTTTAGCTGCAGTTGCAGGGTGATGGTCTGTAATTATTAGATGATGTTTGTCTGAACACTGAAGTACATTTTGTTATTTTTAGTTGACAGAACTTCTTTTTTAAAAAAAAAAAATACGTAGCATCACTATGAAAGATAACGAGATGGAAAACGAAACCTGCTAAGTGAAGGAGTGGCTGGTTTTTGGTTCATATAGTGTCTTTCATAAGAAGCTGCGTGAGTTCTGCTTCTTCATATCAAATGGTCGCCTTTCTGTATTACAAAGCAGCTGTCTCTTTTGTTCTAATTAGAAACATTTGAATTTTGGTGAGAGCTTGGTTTGGAAGTGATGGAGATGACTGAGCTGTACTTGAAGCCCTTGGGGATCCCGCTCTGCAACTTTACCCGACCATTCCCATGAGGGCTGCAGAGAGAGAAATCTATCCAAATTCTAAAATCCTCTTGTGCATTGATATTCTGTTTCTGAAGTCTTCAAGTCCTTTTGTATTTGATCCTTTTGTATTTGATTTAACTTCAATAAAAATGACACCTCCAGAAGTGGCAACTCTTCCAAGCTCCCCAGCAGCAACCAGTGAGTCCTTTAAGGTGCAGTTTGGGGTATGAGCTACTTTCCTCATTTAGGTCAGGATCCATACATAGGGTTTTCTGAATGTCGTCTGATTATAGTAAAAATAAATGGTGCATTCACAGTTTAGATCCTTCCAAACTGTAGACCGCGAGGAAGCGCAGAGCTGTTCTTCCAGTGTTCTGTTCCAGCAGGTCAGTGTTGTCTCAGACTCCAAACTGGGAAGATACAGGATGAGGAGTTTTCACGAGAGTTTGAGTGGTGCCTGTGCAGGTCAGTCATGTCATGGGGAACCTTGTTTTAGGATTTTTGAAGTTTGCAAGCCTTCTGTCTTAAAAAAATTACTGAGTTAAAGGCAAAATTCAAGGTAGTGTTGGAAATTGTGGATAATGGGCAATGCTGTACATCTGAAAGAGCTGAATGATAGAGAATCTGCTCAGGGTTTGGCCCACGTGCACCCCTTGTCCCCTTCCACAACATTTTATGGTAGTTTGGGTTAATTTTGAATAAACGTGAAGCCCATACTTCCTCTCTGAAAATGAGCATTTGCTTTAAACATGGTGAACAGAAGACGAGGATGAGTTTAGAGTAACCTGGGGGAAATCAGGGTGCTCCTCTCATTTTGGGACCCCTGCTTGAATGAGATATCCTACTTGCCTGGCAGTTTAAACTCAGCTTTTTTAAACTCAGACAAAAGCATTCTGAGTTGAGTTTCCCAGTGCTAGAGTGGATTTGGTAAAAGAGGAATAGAAACATCCATAACAAATAAGGAGCACCCATTATTTTCAAGGTAAATAAACTAGCAAAAGAGCAAACCAGATCAAAACTTAGAACATCTCGCTGCCACGTCTTCCCATGCTTTCTGCAGGCTTTGTCTTGCAAGTGGCTCTAATTAAAGGGAAAATGAAGGATATTGAGGACAAGTAACGCATGAAACCCATTATCCCTATCGCAGAATTAATGGCGCAGCCCTATGGTGGGATGCGGGCAGGTTGCACACAGCCCGGCTCTCTTCTTGCATCCTGATTAAGAGAGGCATCCCCACTTTGTGCCTTTATCGTCTGCTGTATCACCTTGCAATTTGCTATTTCCCTCAGCTCACGGGGCTTATTATAACCCAGCTTTACAATATAACTGAGGCCAGGCTTTTTATTTTTATTTTCATTTTCACCTGCTGCGATTCTCAAATTACACCTTAAAGGGCCACTTGTCAAGGATGGTGGTTCCAAATTTAATTTAGTTTAATAATAGTAGTGTTTGCCTATTAACTTTCTTCCTGATCATGAAAAGCTATTAGGCTCCCTCAGGAGAGGAATGGAATAGTATTAAAATCCAGCCTCTCCGAAGATCCGTATCACTGCCAGTTCCTACTCCAGGTCAGTGTTTGGGGCTTGTTTGAAATCAGTAACTCGCAGAGGTTTGCTCGGAGTTATCTGTTTTGGGGTCATCAACAGCCGTTGCTAAACAGCTCAAGCAGCAACAGCAGCCTCCAACTTCTGACCTTGAGCGAAGGGAAGAATCTCATCCCGGTTGCACATTCTGTCTCAATGCAATTTGGTAGAAACGCTTTCCTTCATTAGCTCAACTTCCCTGTCTTCTCTTGAGCCTTCCTTTCAAGCTGTTTTTCTTAACTAATTGCATTTTCAATGACCGTGGCGTTTTCAGTCCCCTCCTGTAAGAACAAGGTAAGGTGTTCCTGTCTCTGCGTGGCCCAGACTCGATGCAGCCCCCTCCCACAAACAAAGCATTGCTTCTGCTGCCGCTCCTGATCTGTGCCGGGCTGGCGAGGCGGAGCTCAGCTAAACCCGTCAGGATCAGCCGAACTAATTTAAGGCTTCCTTCTCCATCGTTACATCATGATTTTAAGACGTGATGTCATACGCGCATGCTTAATGCTCTTCTGTCGATATGTCCCTCTATGCAAACTTCAATCGAGCTTTATATTAATTGCCAGCTTTGGCCTCATTTCCCATCCCGCCTGCGGCCGAGGTTTGACACAGGGGTGTCTTTGCATCTCTCCTGACTTACACAGCCGAAGGTCTTATCCACATACAGCTCAATAGATACAGCCCGTGTGGGTACCCTTCTGCCAGCAGCGCTGAGGCTTTAATAGGGCTTTAATATTCCCTGGTTCGGGGGCTGACCAGGCGGGCTGTGTCTGTTGGAGGCTCGGTGGTAGCTGTGCAAGGGGACCAGCCTTCAGCTGGAGCAGCGGAAAGGAGGATACGGAGGGATTGGAGAGATTTCTACTTATTAGTCTGTAGCAGCAGATTCCTTTAAGTCTTGAGGAGGCACAGGGCCATCTGCTAAGGGAACAGTGCCCCAGCTTTACTAAATAGTTTTTATACAGTTTTGAGCGCTGCCAAAGCTATCACGCAGGGTTGCCAGGAGCAGCGAGGATCCACCTCCTGTTGAGCTACTGCGAGATCTGTTCTGTGCGCCACGTGGCGTTTCAACTCTCGCACAAAAACAACACGGGGAGACCTGCTCTTGGTTGCATCACGACAGTAAAATGAATAATTTTGGCTGTTCCCTGCGAATATTTGGCATGAGCCAGCACTGACATTTCAAAACAGGAAGAGTTTTTGAAGGCAAAAGTCCTCGAAAACTTCTTTTAACTTTGGAGTGTCTGTTTCAGTGGTAAACTCCCAAATCCCTTCTGGATTATATTTGCTTCAGAGCTGTCATATTTTGGGTTGGCATTGTTTTGCAGTGCATTTGCAATTGCTCTTTCACAGAGCAATAAGCCCCCAGGACTTTGATTTTAATCTCTGAAAACAAAGTAGCATATGAGAAATGGATTTCACCTTGCAATGATTAGCTCTCAGCAAGCGCGTGCTGTCTTTCCGGAGACATTTAGAGTCAAACTGCATCCGTTGAGACAATTCATCTTTCTTTCCATGGATACTGCAGTGCTGAAATTCCATTGTAAATCAATAAAAAAGTTAGTCTTTTTGCTGTAGTCGGAGATTTTACATCACATTACATTTTTAGAGCTGTATTGGAATAGCCTCTGGTCCTGTCTACTTATTGCACAGTCACCGTAGTATTTAGCCAGTTTAACCAGGGGTAGGTGGCACAGCAACATCTGTTAAATTGAGATAATTCAGTGCTTTCTCTGATTAGGGAAACTACAAAAGCCAGAAGTGAAGAAAGCGTATTAGATATTCCAGCCGGTGCAGTATCGCTGTTTGTTACATGCATTATGGTAATGAACTGCATAGAAGGAATAAAAGAGGGCTTAATGTAACTAAACAGGGCAAACAAGGGGCGAGAGAAGAGAAGGATAATTACTCCCACTTTACAGATGGGGAATGAAGACCCAGGAAGATTATGGGATTGATCATGTAGAGCTCTGCACTCCTCTGGCCTTGATCTAGCGAATAGCATGAGCATCTGCTGATCTTTAATTCAGGAGTAGCCCTGGTGCTTTATGGATGGAAGCAGGAGCTGAACCAAAGTTTCCCAGCTCCCCGTTCTGTGCTTTAAGTGCAATCCCATCCGCCGACTCAAGAAATAGTTTTTCTCCCATGCTCTCTGCAGTTTCATACAGCTTCGGTAATGTGTTTGGAGGCAGCAATCAAATATATTTTGAAAAAAAGGATACTTATTTCAAAAGGGAGAGAGCACTATTGTTAAAGCTGCATTTAAGTAGTTATGTGTTCTTATTGCTAGTCTGCCTTTTAAGAAGGCTCTCCAATTTGGCTTTTATTGATAATAAACCCGGTGCTGTAAGCAGAGGTGATAGCTGCTGGACTATTTAAAACACTTGGGGATTCTGGAGTCAAAGAGAAAGGGGGAAATCTATAAACTCTCAAAATCTTGCTGGCTTTTTATTTCAAGATCAATGTAGGATCTCTTGGCACATCACAATGCAAAATGGCGCATAATATCACAGTCCTAAATTGTCCCAAATTATTGCATTTTTAAGCCAAGCTAGCTTTGTTTAAATAATGGCTTTGCCACGGAGACTGTCTCATTGATTGGATTACATCTGTGTGTCATAGCAAGAAAAATGAATTTGTGTCAGCCTGAATTACAGGTTTACATATATTATTTAAGCATTGCTCTTTACCTCTCCCTCTGTCAATCATCATCTCCTTGCAGATTGCTCTATTTTTAATATTTCTCAAAGTGGAAGGTTACTTTCTTCTCAAGCGACAGCTTTAAACCAAATGTTATTTTAGCAATGACATTAATAGTAATTAATAATTACGGTGTTTATGAATGCATGTGTTACCCTTCTCCCCCTCTGCCCCGCTCGGGTGAGACCCCCCTGCAGCGCCGCGTCCAGCTCTGGAGCCCCCAGCACAGACAGGACATGGACCTGCTGGAGCGGGGCCAGAGGAGGCCACGGAGGTGATCAGGGGCTGGAGCACCTCTGCTGTGGAGACAGGCTGAGAGAGCTGGGGGTGTTCAGCCTGGAGAAGAGAAGGCTGCGGGGAGACCTTATTGCGGCCTTCCAGTGCTTAAAGGGGCTTATAAGAAAGACGGAGACAGACTTTTTACTGGGGACTGTGCTAACAGGACAAGGAATAATGGTTTTAAACTGAAAGAAGGTAGGTGTAGATTGGACATAAGGAAGATATGTTTTACGATGAGGGTGGTGAGATGCTGGAACATGTTGCTCAAGGAAGTTGTGGTTGCTGCAAGCACTGGAGGGTCAGGTTGGACGGGGCTCTGAGCAACCTGATCTAGATGAAGATGTCCCTGCCCATGGCAGGGAGTTTGGACTAGATGACCTTAAAGGTCCCTTTCCAACCCAAACCCTTCTGTGTTTCTGTGATTTTGCTGTGTGAAAGATCTCCAGTGTGCACTGAGGGATCCAAGAGCTTGGGGGAACCTTCTTTGGTGGTTTACAGGGAACAAGTTGGGTTTTTTTCTTTATGTTTACTAATCAGCTGTTGTTCTGTCGCAAAGCCACTGTGCTACTTCAGTCGGCTGAGCCCCTTGCTGTAGGATTACCAAAAAAAAAAGGAAAGAGCAGCACACAGATGCAACTGCAAGTGGAAATAAAGAGTTGGAAGTAAGAGAGCTGGAAATGGAGGCTCCTACCAGCACCTTCCACTGCACCTTAGACTGCTCATTGAGATCTTCTACTGTTTCTCATTTCCATTATTTTAGGAGGTCCCCGAATAGCCCATTGTGAAATACTCTGAAGAACTGCATTTCTTGTTCATCAGCACAGCAGTGCTGAGCGGGAATGAGCTGGAGCAAAAGTCAATACTTATAACTTTTTCATCAAACCTTTAAACATTACATTAAAAATGTATTGTTTGAGATTCAGGAAGGGGGGCGCAGCCGAGAGGGCAAAGCTTCAGTAAATCTTTAGATAACAGTTTGCAGACCTTACTGCAAGGAGAAGCAATTTATCCCTTTTTGCACAAAAATCATCAGCCCCAGGTTTGTTCCTACAGGGATACCGTACGTGTGCTCACATGCAAGTGGATAGAGCGTGGGGGGGGGTATATAAGCGCTAGAGATTCATTCCCTTTGTCTTTATCTTTTGTCTGGTTTCAAAGATTTCTTCCAAATTCATTTCAAGAACCAAGGGACATGAGAAGACCTGCGATGCTCTTATGCAATTCGCCTTGTAGGTTTTGGAAAAGGGAGCACATACAGGAGGAGCTGCATTTTTATTCTGTAGCTGTTATTTAATAGTCAGTATTGCTTCAGGTATAGCCTGAGGAAAATAAATTCAGCATGGGAGGGTAAGAACTTGCTACTACACAACTGGGACAGCACTCTAGTGCATAAATGGACATACTAACTTCGTGCTTTAAGTAGTTGCATAGCATTTTTGAGGCTTAATTTGCAGCTTGGAAATTTGGAGTGGAAACTCCAGTCAGTCAGCCGCTGCCTGTGGTGCTGATGATTAGCTCTTGATCATAACCATTATTTTCATTATTTTGTATTTAATACTGAAGCCCATGAACTGAGGCACATGGAGCGTCATTTGGGTTCTTTTTCTGCCTTTCCTATGCAGTAAGCCCTTCGGTTCATCATTGGGATTTTACCATACAAGGACACAGCTGCATTTTTAGGCTGTGCCAACTTCCAGGGTCTCACATGAGGCTCAGGAGAAAGTTCTGCACCCTCAGGAAATAACAAGGAAAAATTTAAACTTGGTTTTAAATTTGCGTTGCTTATCTTCAGGTGCTTGTTTGCATGCAAGTTTATTTCCAGGGTGAATCTCTGGAAAGGCAAATGCCAGTTGGTTTGGGAGAACGTAGTTGTTAAGCTATCGCTATTTCTTAATTGATAATTAACTGTGTCTAGAAGGTCCAAAACTCAAGAAAAAACCTTCTTCAGGGGGAGTTCACAACTCTAAGGCAAGGAGGGTCCGGAGTGATGAGCCTCTCTGTGCTGAAATTAGCCGTTGGGAATGATTTCCCATGGAGTTACAGATCCCACCTAACAATAATATCAATTGTATCTACGCTGGAGGTTTGCACTGTTGGATAAAGCGGAGGCGAAGAAGCCCTGCGAAGTCTGACTGCCTCAGTATGGAGGATATTCATAGGATGGGCAAGAGCTTTTGAGTTGAGTGCTGTGATTGAAAAAGAGTCTGAATTTTCGTATTTTGAATGTCTTTGTTAATACAAGAACACAGGCTCATACCAAGAATCCACCTTCAGCCCAGACCTACATTTTTTACTAATTCTTGCAAAAAGGTGAGATGGGTAACGAGCCTGGGTTAGTCCCTGGAGAGTTACGGCAATGTGCAGCAGCTCTTCCAAAGAGTCCCCGTGTACCAGAGCAAGAGTAAATACACTGCAGACTTAGGATGTACACTTCAGAACAACCCAGGCTTTAGAAGGAAAAAGAATCGTGCCCATCTTAACAAAATTTAACCACAAAGTCATAGAATCACAGAATCATTTAGGTTGGAAAAGACCTTTAAGATCATCAAGTCCAACCATAAACCCAGCACTGCCAAGTCCATCACTAAACCGTGTCCCTCAGCGCCACGTCTACACGTCTTTTAAATGCCCCCAGGGACGGTGCCTCCACCGCTTCCCTGGGCAGCCTGTTCCAGTGCCTGACAGCCCTTCTGGTGAAGACTTTTTTCCTAATATCCAATCTGTTTCATTTCCTTTAAGGCCATTTATAAAAGAGTAAACCCAAATCTAGCTGCACTGGATGTAAGATTGTGGTGTTCTACAAAACAGAGCGATACAGCATAACACAACCCCTGTTAAGGTGAAGATGGTCTTTGCATTCCTGATACCTAGACCTTCCTTCCAGCCACAGAAGTCCAAGCCATCTGATGCCAGCTGCTTCTCTTGCCTCAAGCAAGCGATTCATTAGGGAGAGTTAAAGATGGAATGTGTTTCTAAAAGCAGCTCTCAAGGATAACATAAATAATCCTTCAATGTTAGACCAAGCAAGGGAGTATCTGTAGCTCTTTTGACTAAAAACCCATCCCACAACTGTATTTTTGTTGGAAGAGCAGTATGGAGAAATAAAGCCAGTTTTGCAGCCTGGTATGCTTCAGCAAAATGACTCTCTCCATCCTGTGCACAACTGGCATCTTCTCTCAAGGCTGCCAGCTGGGCAGACCTCAACCTGATCATCAGCTGGGATGGAAGGTGGCTTAAAAACTCTATCTGTGGTGATACAAATGGTAAATCACTCCCTCTGAACCAGTGCTAAATGCTTGTCCCTATTTAGCATTTGGAAATACTTGGATATTAGTGAGTCTGTCTTTCCGATTAGCAACTGTGGCAATTTTTTCCACTAAAATGCCCATTACACTTGGAGCAAGAGCAATGTGTGAAAACTCTGCCTGAGTTCCAGTATCGACGTTATGTTTACTTTAGTTGTGCCTGTATTCAGCGGGCTGCAGTTGTGTTTGCTGAGCTAACACAAATGATAACCTTTTGCGGCGGATTGTGAAACACCCGTAGTACTTCATTTTACAGCGTATTTGCAGAGGGTGAAATTGTTTGTGTTGAGCTTGTGTATAAGTGCTGGGGGTTTTTTGCAGGCAAAAAGTCTTAAATTGACTGTCCACTTTCCTTGTCCAGTTTCACTAAAAAAAGGAGTTAGTACTTGAGTTAAATTTCATTTTAGTTTAGTTTTATAACCAGAAGGAGCAGGTCAATAGTTTGTGAAACAGAGGGGAAAAAATTTCTTGGAAGAACTTTTTTCATCTTAAAGGTGTGTTTTATTGTGAAGGTATATTGCTTAGAGCTGAATTTAGTGAAAAGTTGTAAGTGCTGACATCCCACCCCATCGCCTGCGTTTTATATCTCTGAATAATCCTGGATAGCCCATTGCACCAGTTCATTACCCCTACATACATTATTTAAATATCTCACTACACCTGAAAAAAGAGTTGGGAATAATGCATTAAAAGCGTCATAATATTCTATTGTTTGTTGTCTATATCTCATTAACATTTGTTCATCTGGAAGAGTGACGTAGTTTGTTTGACCTGTACCATACCCGCCTTCCCATGCTGCATCCCCATCCCTGAACGCTGAAGTGGGGGAAGAGGCTGTCTTCAGTAACACAAAACATTGTATTTTCTTAAATAACTCTGTAGAAGATGTTGAAAGTACGTGAAAACCTGATGTGACCACGTATGCTTTGAACGAGAGTATTAAGTGCTGTATGAATGGTAATTGTAAACGAGGATCTTTGCTTTGTTAATAGGCACTCAGAGTCTCGGGCGATATGTGGTGGTGGTTGGGACCTAAGAAGACCTGAGGTCGTTGGATTCGTTGTCCTTTTCAGACCTGGTTTAGCAACCCCCTAGTGACCACATAGCTGTTTGGGCCAGGACAGATGTTGTTTCTCATTCTTCTGTTCTGTCGTGGTTTAGCCCGGATCAACAACCAAGCCCCACGCAGCCGCTCGCTCACTCCTCCCCGGTGGGATGGGGGAGAGAATCGGAAGAGTAAAAGTGAGGAAACTCATGGGTTGAGATAAAGACAGTTTAATAGGGAAAGAAAGAGCCGCGCACGCAAGCAAAGCAAAACAAGGCATTCATTCACTGCTCCCCACGGGCAGGCAGGTGTTCAGCCATCTCCAGGAAAGCAGGGCTCCATCACGCGTAACGGTGACTGGGGAAGACAAACGCCATCACTCCCAATGTCCCCCCCTTCCTTCTTCTCCCCCAGCTTTATATACCGAGCATGGCATCGTATGGTGTGGGACATCCCTTGGGTCAGTTGGGGTCAGCTGTCCTGGCTGTGTCCCCTCCCAGGTTCCCGTGCCCCCGGCACAGCACGGGGAGCTGAAACAGTCCTTGCCTAGTGTAAGCGCTACTGAGCAACAACTAAAACATCTCCGCATTATCACCACTGCTTCAGCACAGATCCAAAACACAGCCCCATACTAGCTACTGCGAAGAAAATTAACTCTATCCCAGCTGAAACCAGGACATGTTCTTGTAAAAAAGAAATAGAAAAGCAGTAGAATAGGACTGAGAAAGTATTACATTTTATAGGTTGAATCTTCACGTAGGATTAAACAAGAACTGGCACCTTTTAAATAAGGTCTTTGGATGGATTTACTTGGTAACTTACTGGCCTTTCTGACTGCGTGTGCAATTGATACGCTCCGTGCGCATTTCTGGCTTCGACTTCTGGCTTCATCCAAGGACGCAGGTATTGTAAGTTCATTTTGACTGCAGGGGGTGGAAAGACGAGACAATAAGTTAATGAAGGGTGACTTTTTTCTTTTCATACTCCAGAACTGATTAGCAGATCCAGAATGAGAGCATGAAAGTCTTCCGTGAAGCACACTGAGAAGTCTCTTTAATTGGCTCAAAGTCATTCCTGAGTGGTAGGAACCTTACCCATATCTCATTTATTTAACATTGGCGAGATCATTCCTTGGTCTGCATCAGTCTTTGGGGTCTGTTTAGCACCTGGATCCATCCACCAGCTGTCTACTCGGCAGCAACGTGCTGTTTCTGTCCTGTGGAAATGA
Source organism: Anhinga rufa (assembly GCA_013400875.1). Taxonomy (NCBI): domain Eukaryota; kingdom Metazoa; phylum Chordata; class Aves; order Suliformes; family Anhingidae; genus Anhinga; species Anhinga rufa. The sequence goes on from VZTV01019488.1 coordinate 40,942, forward strand.
AATTGTTGAATCTCGGTTGGTTTTCACCATTCTCTGACCGCAGTCGCACTGACACATTTTTTCATTTCCCTGGTTGTTGATGTCACGCAGTCCTTAGACTACCAGAAGAGGAGAGAGTTATAAGAGAACCTGCAAACGACTCCGTTTATTTGGGGAATGAATGAGTTGTTGGTAGTAGTGTACAACCATTGTTTTGCTTGTAACAGCACTTTACAACTTCATGGAATCCACATTAACTGAAGGGCTTAGAAAATATGACAGTATCTTCTTTCTCTTTGATCTGCTGTCAGGAGTATTTCGAACGGTGTAGTCATGAAGCGACATGGTTCAGAAGCCACAGTAGCTCTAGTTGTGGTCTGAGTGGGAAGCATAATACTAGTTTTAAATGCTAAGAATTCATGTATGGTTTATTTTCTTTTAAAACAAAAATCATTACTAGCTGTCCCCTGGAATGGAGCAGTGATGGAGAGAACGGTATCCGCTAAGTCGATAGTTCTTCTCCACTACTTATGCTTATCATATTTGAAAAAAACCTAGGAAATCAATTCCTGCAATCCCTTGCCGCATCAAAACAGCACTTATCAATGTAAGCCTAATGGAAGTTGCCTTGTCTGTTTGAAAGCATATGAATCTCGGGGGTCAGGATATAATTTATTTCTTCTGTTATATTTGTAGATACTGCTATGGAATAAAGAGTTTTTTCCACTGAATGAGGGTGATAAAAATTACTCACTACATTATTCCAATTGAAGCAGCTTTTTAAAAATTATTTGGTGGTAAGAACAGAACCCAACTAGATGGCCATTAAACATCTGAAAATAAGAACAGGTTTCATTTTGGTTTAGTTGAGCTGGTCAAAGAACTAGGCAGATCCAGGAGGAGGATAAAAGCAACAAAACAAAAAAAAAATCCACTGAAAATTCTTTTGGCCACAACATATTTTGGATGGATCGGGGTTAATATGGGAATCCGTAGTGCCAAGAAGGCCAGCGAAGAAATTAAACAGCACAATAAACAGGAACGTGTTACAACACATGTGATGTATCGCACTTAGAGTAGAACGGCTGAGTTCTGAGGTGTGGTTTTGCAAGATAACTGGTTTGGGACTCTGTTTGTATGTTAAGTTGCTTGGCTGGCTTTTAAGGACTCTATGCGGCAAGGCTGTGGTGATTGCAGCTTTTCAAGGCAGGCTCTGCTAGCTGTGAAAGCGAGAGATGGCCAGTCCCTCCACCTGAAGATCATTGAAGCCAGTAGGCCATCTAGACTTGGGCTTTGGGTCAAGCCCTGGCAACGTGGAATTAAATACAACCACGATGGCAATGTAGGAAATAAAACTCTCGCTTTCTCTTGACAAGGACATTGCTCCCAAGCCCAGAGAGCACGTCTGTGGCAGACTGTGGAAGACGCAAATGTGTGTGTTTTCTTCCAAGCTTTATTTTTCCTTTTTTCTTTCTTTCTTTCTTTTTTCTAATCCCAAATGTTCAGCAGGATATTGGGTCACCTAATTGCATTTTGTTTTTCGCTGGCTGCTGTTCTTATCACAGCAGCGCAAGACTCTGCGAGTTCAGTCAATACTTGTGTATTCACGGGAGGCGATCAATAAAAAAAATTAAAAAGGAGTCATGGTAATTAGGCTAAAGCTGCTGCTTATGAGTTTTCAATAATTACTTCAGCTTCCTCCTTTTCTAACATCTCAAGAAAATGGTGTCTGATTGAAGGAGGGGATCTTGCTTGACTGAGGACGTGTCAAAATTCAACAAAGCCAAGCGGGAAGTCAAATTAGCGCTTTTTGTTTCAGCACATGAAGGGGGCTTCACAGGGAGGCAGAGAAAGAATAGTCTTGATTTTTAGATGGTGCCAGCTAGCAGCTGTGCCGTTCTCTCTTACCTGTTTGTCCTCGTTTTCCTGCCCTGGAGCATTAGCTCCCCTGGCAGTAACTCAGGGGCCTGCATTTCTCGGAAGAGTTCTGGGGAGAGGTACCATCCGGAGGAACACAAAAAGTTTTGAGGAATGTATTGCTCGCTTCTCCTTGGCTTTGCCACAGCCATGTATTTCTGAGGCCACTTGTTTCCTACAGTCGTATTCTGATATCCAGAAGTGAAGGTGGGGGCTTATGGCTTGTCCACAGCAGGGTTTCTGGTGATAGCACTGCTATTTGGGCTGTGGATGGGAGGAAAAAAATACGTAAACCCATGTGCTTCAGCACTGAATAATCAGCCATCGCTCCATTAAAAATGTGACATAGCTTTTTCTGTCATTGGCTGGTAACTCCCTTTGCTCAAGCAGGTTTGAATCCATCGTGGTGGAGAAAGGCCTGAGATCTCCATCACTGCATCAGCAGAGGTTGTCTGAGATGGCAGAGAGCAGGGTTGGGGTCAGACCACAGCGAGGGTGCCCTGTGCAAGGGGAAGAACCTCAAGTGCAACGTTACACACCCAGATCCTGCATCACCTGGAGAGGGAACACTGAACTGATAAGCAGGAAGACTCTGGATGGCTTGAAGACCATGCCATGGTCATGTTAAACTCATTATTAAAGGGGAAAAAAGAAACCCCAAGCCATTTAGACCTGATGATTACTTACTCTAAACATGGCACGAACTGGTCATACGTGCTACGTGTGTGTACAAATGTCTGTGCACAAGGGGAAGCCCTTCTGTGCAAGTAAAAGACGTCTCAGAGCATCACACTGATCTCTCCTGAAAAAGATCTGTTTCATCTTCAGTGAAGCGCTGGAGAGTCTTTGTATCCGCACTGGCTTCACTGTGCAATATGTCGTCAAATAATGTTTTAACATAGTGTGGAGCCTGGGATCCTCCTGTCTGCTGGGCATTTTCTCCATCCTCTGTCTAGAGACCAAGTTATTGCTTCTCTCAGCTTCCGCGTGTGAAAGGCACTCAGTGGCCCTTCCCTGGTGAGACTGGTTAAGGCTTTCTACCTTAAACACACACCTTTGTATCCACACAGAGAAAAAAAAAAAGTTTCATTTTCCTGCACGCTCTTTGCTTCTACATAAATTGACTTGTTAATCCAGGGTTCAAAAAAGGGCCTCGTGTCCCATGAATCTCATTTTCCAAACAAGCTGCACTGGAAGAGCAACGTCATGCTGGAGAGGAGCGGACTGGTGCCTGAACTAATTCAAAAGGGATGCAGAGCCCTTCTCATCCTTTCTCTCCATCATTTCAAAGCCATGGAAATGGAGCCTGTGTCTTCTCTGTATTATTCCTGCATCCAGAGGGACTGGAATGGGTCCCACACAATTCTGGTTTGGCCCTGAGCAGCACATTCTTATCCACCAGAGATCTTACTACAGTCATTGAAAAAGGGAGAAGGGAGCAGGATATTTTTTTTTTTTTTTAAATAGCTGAATCTATCACACTTTCTTTTTTCCCTGTTTCCAAAAGTTCTGCTTTTTATGTGGGAAGTGTTGGAATTAATTTGAAAGTGTTAGTGAGGAGTACTGGTAGACACAGCTGTAAAAGCACTAGGACCTGCAAAAGCCCCCAAAGAGCTGTCAGAGCTTGGCTCTCTGTGGAGAAATGTAAGATATTTTTTTTTTCTTATTCCAAATGTACAGAAGCTTTTTGTCATTTCTCAAGATTCAAGGCAGCTTTTTAAAATCTCAATTTTCCACGTTGTGGTGGTCTGTTCTTGCTGTGCTGCCATATGGTGGTGACCCAGGCTTCCCTGCTTACTGTCAGTCTTGTTACACTGCGGCTTCGTGGGAAAGGAGGTGAAATCACTGAATTGTAATGACTGTATCCAAGGAGTAGCCCCTTTTCACCCTCCTGGGGCACTAGCCAAGGCATAGACCATTAACAGACTGAACGCGTCAAAGGTGGCATTCAAGATGTTGGAGTTGCTCAATGTGATTTGTAAGATTTTCACATAATTGCATCCCTCCATTTTCTCCTTATAATTTCTTTTGGAATCTGGAAGCCTTAATAATCAGTCAAGCTTCAGTGCAGGTAGATGCTTTCTAGTGAAGGAAAAAGGATGGTCCCTTCTCCCAAACCTTATAGCTTATATATATATAGTTTAAGACAAAAATTGACAAATACTTGGATATTGATGGCCTAGATGAGTCATACAAGGAAATATTGGGTCAATATGTTTTAGTATTATAGCCACTGATCTCAAGATCCTAAAGGTTGCTCCCAGTTCCCTTTAAGGTCATCTTTATTTGCTGTTGACCATAAGGCATGAATTTAAAGGTCATTCTCCTCTGAAAAGTCACTTGTTGCCCGGTGCTATTGCCAGGACCACTTGGCATCGGCCCATTTTAGAACTGAAGAAAAAGTCAGCATCAGCTTTTGTGCTAAGAAAGAAAAGTTTCTTTAAGCTTCCTTCCTGAGAGACTGGATTTCAGGTAGGAGAGTTGAAGGTGCAAGAGACTTGAGATGCAGAAACTACTCAGAAAACATTTTCCCTAATGATTTAGTGAATACCTGTAGATCTACCAGTTCTACTTAGATTAACATCTAGTTTAAATACAGAATGTGGTTGTATTTTAAATAGCTGGGACTAGATTTAGTAGCTTTGGGGGATCCCTTCTAGTCCTGGGGTAGGATTTAGTAACGCTGTGAGAACAATATGCTTTTCTGCATGTTTATTTTCTGGCATCTCTGGCAGTCTTGCAGGAAACAACAACCTTGATAAACTTAATCAGTTTAGACATATTGGACATGTAATATTATGCCAGTGATGGTCAAGGGTATTATCAGAATCGAATCACTCCTAATTCCAGGATGGCTTATGTCCATTTGAATTGGCTTCTCTTTACTTCCATTGACGTAGTCAGTGCGCAGAGAGCGGAGCCGAGGGATAAAAGTTTTGCAAGGTGGCAGAGTATGATTTGACCCAGACAAAGCAGGACTGAGGCTTGTTTGGAATTTAAGCCATTTGTGAGATGGAGCCAATCTGAAGGTAATCTTCTCACCTGTATTAAACTCTGAAAAAGGATCACAATTTTTGCTGTTAAACCAGAGAAGCGGGTAGCTTTCACACTGACCATGAAACCTGGTGTCTCAGCTGTGCATAATCACATTACCTCGTAGCAGGTGAGCCACAGGGAAGATAAAAGCTGTCAGGTAATGGAGATTAGTTACAGCTATCTTTCAAAAATGTAAGCTTAATTCAGCTTCTGGGAAAATACGGTGGCCTGAATACAGGGGAGGTCGGGTTAGGTGGTTGTAGTGCTCACGAAGGGCCTCAGTCTGTGAATTTATGTAAAGGGATGTCAATTTATGAAAAAACTTGGAGTTTTATCCGTGGAGATGGACTGCAGCCAAGCAGGACTAACCCTGGCTTCTTCACAGTGCGGAGGGGGGGGCACTGCTAGTTTTAAGACAATAAAACAGATCAACCATCGTTTTCAATGATCAGTCTAGGTGGTGGTGTTTTTTAGTTACCTTGCCTTTGCTAGAAGTATCGTATGTTAGAGACTTGTAAAATATTTCACTTGCTGATGGTGCTGATGCCTGATGAGGCATTGTCGTGGTTTAGCCCCAGCCAGCAACCAAGCACCGGCACTAAACTGGCAACCACGCAGCCGCTCGCTCACTGCCCCCACCCCTGTGGGATGGGGGAGAGAATCGGGAGAGCAAAAGCAAGAGAACTCGTGGGTTGAGATAAGAACAGTTTACTAATTAGAATAAAAAAAGGCAATAATAGTAATGATAATAACAATGATTAAGATAATATAATATAATAAAAAGGAAAACAATGAGGGAGAGAAACGAAAACCCGAAAAGAAGGAAAACAAAACCAAACCCAAA